>OVAN01003051.1:227-28300 GCA_900406275.1 Anastatica hierochuntica
AAGACGGACCTCCGGTCTTGGTTCAATCAACGTCTAGATCGGCCTCTAGTTCGGTCGTCAATCAGTTTCAAGACCCGTTCGTAGGTTTGGCGTTAATCGGCGTTTAGACATTTCTTCGAAACGATGCGGTTCTCCGATGGTCATGGAGGTTTCGTATCATTCTGAAGATCGTATTGCGAGGTCTTCTGAGAGTTATCCGTACATCGTGGATGTTAACTTTAGCATTCGGGCTCATTAGTTTTTTGCGGAAGGATAGACTTCGTTGAACGGTAGTTAAGTCTAGACGATGACCAGTCAAGACGAAGGTAAGTCTAGAAGATGTTAAGTCTTGATGACGATAAGTCTAGACGACAGTAAGTCTAGAAGACGTTAAGTCTAGACGGCGGTGAGTCTAGACATTGGTCGTGTTTCCGAGTAAGTCCGATTAGAGATGCTATCTTGGACGTTGATTTCGAGATGACCATTTTGGCACCAACATAGGACAACTCACTTCAATAAATAAGATAGAAGGAATGAGAAAGTACTTAGGTTTACCTGAAACTATAAGTAGAAACACAAATGTAGCATTCTCTTTTGTCAAAAAAAAGGATACACGATAGAGTAAATAGTTGGTTTTCTAGACTGCTATCCCCAGCAGGTAAAGAAACTTTGATCAAAGCAGTAACTACTGCCATACCTAACTATGCAATGACATGCTTCTTACTGCCAAGGAAATTGATAAAGCAAATGACACAAATTATAAGACATTCCTTCTGGTCATCTATTAAAGAAACAAACAAGATAGCATGTATAGCATGGAACAAAGTGCCAGATTCAAAGAAAATTGGTGGTTTAGGCATACGAGACTTAAAAATATTTTAATATGGCTTTGGTAGCTAAGCAAGGGTGGAGAATTATATAGTATCCTCAATCATTGCTAGCTCGAGTTTATAACATCTTCTCTAACAGATGTACAACATCTTCTATTTGATTGTAGGGTTTCAAGAAAAATTTGGAACTTATATTATCTAACAGATGTATCAGATGACCATTTCCAATATAACTCTTTACTCCAGAATGTAGAGCAAGTTATTTCGTCAATGGCTACTCTACAAGATAAAATAATTAGCCTTGCAAGCTTTATTGGTTGGTATCTATGGAAAGTAAGAAACCAGAATCAAAGAATCTCAATACCAGACATAATTACTAAGGCAATTAAAGAAGCCCAAACTTGGCAGGAAGCTACTGAAGAGGAGAAAGAGACACACGACCAGACATTCTTTTTGGATACTAATTCAAATGGACAGCAAGAGAACCATATGTTTTGCAATATTGATGCATATTGGATATCTTCTGCTGATAGAGTTGGCATAGCTTGGTTTCTAAGCTCTTCGGATGGCACATGTAAGACATAGAGCTTCTCACCTATAAAGCCAATCCGTAGTGTATTGGAAGCATATATGTTTACCCTTCGTGATGCAATATATCAGTTAAGGAGATTTTTAACCAAGTCCAATTCAGAGGAGATAATAAAACGATTTACAATCTTCTTAACAAATGGCATGGATTGGATAAGAACAAGGAAGATAGTCTCTGTGAGTTATCATCATACTTAGTTGATATATGATCCTTAGGGCATCTCCATCCATGAACCTCTCAAAAAATTCTTAACTATTCTTGGGTCCCACCATTTTATTATTAAAAAAAAAACAAAAAACAAAACAAAATTTTCGGCCAATCACGGACCGCCACGTGTCCGTGAATAGTTAAGGATCAATCCTTAACTAAGGTATTTAAGGATTTCTCTCTCCAAAAATCATTAACTATTCACGGGTGGGATCCGTGAATAGTTAAGGATTTTTGGGTTAAGATACACAGGATGGAGATGCTCTTAGTTGAGGGTCAAGATGAATTTCAATTCAAATACATACGCAGAGATCAAAATGAAGTAGCAGACAAACTTGCAAAAGAAACAAGGCTCATAGATGCAGGTTATACGATTGTATGGCTATAAGGATCGATTATATTGATTGTGCTGATTTTATTGAATGTGCTGATTAAAGCTCACAATAAGTGTAAGCATTGTATGCCTTTAAAATATTTCCTTTTATCAATAAAAAACTTGTTGACAAAAAAATAGTTATTCCTTTCGTCCTATTCTGTAAGTCTTTTTTATTTAACCATAAAAATAATAAACTTGTTTTAACTAAAAAAATTAGTAATAAATAGTTATATTAACAACAAATTATAAAAATGAACTAGAATAGTCTACTTGAACAAAAAAATTGTAATTGTTATTGGATTTGAAAAAAATAAAAGACTTAAGTAGATACTTTTAAATATTATTAAATACACGCAATATGAGTTACATAAATGGTCGATTAGGGTCTAAAATTTTTGTATTACATTTTTTCTTAACATTTTTAAAAATCTTTTATTTATGATTATATATATGAGGAAACTTTTACTCTAATAACACCCGTAAGACATTTTCTAAAAAATATTTGTAGGCCTTTTAAAAGAAATATTAATCAACTAATACTTTTTACATTTATTACTGAAAAATAAAACTCTACACAACTAATTTTTTACGCTTTTTATTGTTCCATTTTTTGTTTTTAAAATCATTTTTTAAAATCAAAGTTAAAACTGAGAACTGTTTTATGAAATTTCTTTATGATTTTTTTAAATTATTATTATTTATGATTTTGTATTATATAAGAAAGAGGCATGCTAAATATATATGAAACAATTGGAAAAACAATATATATATATATATATATATATATGAAACAAAAAAAATCTAAAAAACTTATAAAATTGGACTAGAGAGATTTTTTATAGGCAGAATAGAACGAAGGTGTATAAATTATAAAAATGAAAAAAATGTGGTATATGAAACAATATTTTTTCTTACCAATATTTCTAAAATTTTCAACTATTTTGATTGATTTATTTTAAAAAATTTATTGTTTCGTCTTTTTGGGTTAGATCTATCTAAAATCTCTAGTGCAGGAAAAGCTTCTTCTTCAGCCGTTGCGGCATCTTCGGTTCCCATCGTGGCACTGTTTTCTTCCCCTTTTCTTCCTTTTCATTTTGCCGCTGAATTCGTTTAATTCCCTCGTCGATACGTGATGCGTCTTTGGGCTGGTCAAAGCTTCAAATCTAAAATTAACTCGTGTTGTTTTAGATCGGTAGGCTTTCGGTCTTCCTTGCATCAGTTTCTAGAAGAGGTAGGAAGAAGATTGTCCTCAATGTTAGAATTTTAGGGTTTTTCGCGTTGGCTAGGGCAATTTTGATTTGGTTTTGCTTTGTCTCACCACGAAAGATTCACTTGTCGACAGTTTCTCGCAGACAGGGCCCATTAGACTACGGAGGCCATGTTCTGTTTTCTTATTTCCTGTGAGAATCTTCTCTACTTTTCTTCCTTTGCGGATTCAAAATATGGTGATTCGCAGCCTCAAATTGATGTCCCTCATTGGGCTTCAGCTCATTTTGTAGGTTGTGTCTCTCTTTCCTATCTACATACCCTTACTTCCTTTGAGGATTGTTAGCCGTTGTTTCTCATTCGGTTTTGGTGAATAGTCCTGGATTATGGTTTGGTACTCGACAATTTTACCAGTGCATATCTTTCTCTTGGAAGTGGTATGTTATTTCCGGTTGCATCCTTCTTAGCTACGGTGTGTTAGTTGCTTGTTAGAACTGTCTGAAAAAACACATATTCGTTTGAAGTCGTGGTCAATGAGGCATATCTTCTCTCGTTCAGCGTTTATATCCTCTTTCGTGTTGATACCCTAAATAAAACTTCATACAGTTGTCGTTTCATCAGCTGGTCTTCTGACTTCTTCTCTTTTGGTCTGAAGCAGTAAAAGTGACATGGCTTGAGCTATGTTTTGAAGAAAATTATGGTACTAAGGATGTCTCAGATTTCTAGTTTGGCTAGTTTTGACGCTTCTTCTCAGGTTTCTTTATGTTTATATATTCATATCCGATGTAGATTTTATTTGGATCATCGAGTAAAGGTTCTCGTTGTAGCTTATCATATGCCCCTTTTTCGAGGTTTACGTTGTTGCTTTCAAACCTTCCTTCAAATCTGATTTTAAGGTAAGTTCGGATAGGTTTGATGTGTGGAATTAGCATAGACTTTTTGTCTAGGTAAGCTACTTTGGTTATCGGATTGAGTCCTAGATTTTTCTTGTTGTTTGTAAGGTAATGTACCTTTTATGTTTTATGTCATTGTTTCGGCATAATGGTTTCTGAAGATGGTGTTCATATGTTTTGGCTCTGGGGGTTTTGTTATGCTCGCCGCCTTTTGGTTTTGGAAAGAAAGTGTTCCTTGTCGGCTTAGTTTGTAATCCTAGTTTAACAATAATAAAATCTACTAGATGTTAAAAAAATATCTGTTTAAAATCGTGATTCTCTCCTTGTTGAGCAATCTAATAAATTTCGAATATTTGTGACTTCATTTGTTAGAACTTAGAAGCAATGGAAGGAGTACCTATATAAATCCAAATAACTCGGCAGCTCGACTCCTCTTCCCATTTAGTTAGCGCTTTCCTTTCTGTTGATTTTACTTCTAAAATATTTTCTAATTAGTTAGTTTCTCTCCATTATATGCGGGCATTATTATTTTGTAAATATTTTTGGATTTACTATTTTAATTTCTTTTAATTTTTATGATATCTAAAATTTATTATTTTCTAAATCCTAATGATATGTTAGATTTCATTTAGCTAACAAACTTTATTATATGAATTTTGAAATAAAGTAGTGCATGCTCTACCTGGCATGTCATACGTAAGATAGAAATATTTTATAGATTTTAATATTTGACCCTGTCAAAATATAGTCTTAAATACTAGTTTACTCCATTTGGCATGTCTTGTATAAGATTGAATATTTTGTAGATTTTGACATTTGATCCCACTAAAAACTAGAGTATTAAATTTTAATTTACTCTATTTTTAATTGCAAATTTTGATATATAATTTATTAAATTTATTTTTTGTATAGTTATTGAAAATAGATGATATGATAGTTTAATAATTGATATATAATTTTCTGAATTAATCAAAACCAATAAAATTTTAAAATTACTCAAATATAAAGAAATTGAAAAATGATTAATTTTACCAGGTAGTTAATCTATATTTTTAATTTACATTATATCTAGATAAATATATCTTATATCATTATTCAAAATGAATAAATCAAATATATAAAATAATTCATTAAGGATATCCATAGTCTTATAAATAATTTTTTGGGATATTTTCTAATTTCATTTTTTACTTTTTTGTTTTTAAAATATATCAATCTATTAATTATAATTTATTATTAGTCAAATAAATTATCAAACGTAGCATAGTAATCAATTAGACTAACTTTTAATATGGTGTAATTGACTTCATACTTAATATATAAGTATATTTTAGATCAGTCTCTTAGAAAATTCATGATAAATTATAACCAATATCCAACAAAAAAAAATCAATGTTAATTTTGGAAACCCTTTTTCCAAGAAGAACATTATTTTTAGCCCCAATTTGTTTTTTCAAGTGTGGAAGATTAATATGCAATTATGCAAAACCCTCCAACATACTTTTTCCTTGGACTCCATAAAATCCAAATAATGTTTTCATGGTTTTACACTAAATTCACCAAAGGTTCATTCTTCTTTAAATAGATTGTTGTTTATTTTTAGTGTTTGTTTAACTGGTTTTTAGATCGGAGAGTATTTTTAAATATATTGTTATGCCTCTGGAATTTATGCGTCTTCCATCGACTTGATTTCAATGTGATAGATATGTGCTAAAACTCGTTATAGCTAGCCGAGTGGTGAGCTTGGATCTACCGCTTAACTCGAAAATCATAAAATAAACGATGATTAATCGGGACTAGTTTTTGGATTATTTTGATATTTTTAATTTAAATCAATTTTATAAATAGATAATAAGTTTATAACTTCAATTTATTTTTGACTTGTTTTAAAAAAAACTAACTAATTTATAAAATTCTATTGATTAAGATAGATTTTTTGCGTAATTTTAGTGGTCAATTTTAATAGAAAGTCCAATCCGATAAGTTAAATAGTAATAATTGTTTGAAAAATCGAAGTTACGCGGAAACTAAACCGGTATCACCGATTAGCGGATACGCGGAAGAGTAATCGATTTAAACTGAGATTTTTAGAAAATAAGTGATAATAAATATTAGTATACTAGATGTTGAAAAAATTTACCACTTGATGTTGCCAATCAAATCTAATGTCTAGCTCAAATATAAAAATGGGTTAGATATCTCAGTATCTTTTGATTTAGATATTTCAGTTACCGAGATATTTGAATATCTATGTATTTACCACATTACACAGGTAACACAGCGATGTTATATTCTGTATAAACCTTTTAGACATGACAAGAATAATACTTTCTTTTTTGTAAAAGACAAGAATAATACTTATATTTACATTTTTTTGTAAAAAAGCATCAGCACACACTTTAGTATCATAAAGATGAAGTTAAAATTAAATACTGAGTTCTTTTAAAACAAACAAACATATTAATAAATGAAAAGATCCAAGATCCAAAGTTCATGCAAAAGAATCATATCAAGAATTCCAAATATCAAAAATAACATAACAAAGATCCAATAAATATATTAATCATCCATGACCACCAAAATGGAAGACGAAAATATAGAAAACAGAGCTTCTTTCATAATCTTTTTTTGGCAGTCTTACATCAAAAGTACATTGTTTGATAAGATCATCCAAAGATTTCAAACCACTAAACTGTTTTCTGATTTAACAATGATAATCTTTGAAGAAGAAAACTAAATCAACAAGATTCTCTGATTTTTTTGGATGTTATATTCTAATCTCTGAAAATCCTCGACTATTTTATATGGCGGAGACGACGGTGACAACGTCGTTGTCTTGTGGCGGAGGAAGATTCAGATCTATCACACATCGGCGGAGCTCCGGAAGCTTCGTCTCTTCCGCTGCAAATATCGGTTCTTTGAGTTCGATCTCAAGCTCCCTTGAATCTCTGGAGAGCATCATCAAGCACACGGCTAAATCCTGTTCTGGAGAACCATCGGAGACTGAACTCGCCGGTTCTGGTGACTCATTCGAGTTAAGATGACTCGTCTTCACCTCAGACGAGTTCTCAAACACTTTCGTCTTACTCCTTTTCTGATTCTTCTTCTTCTTCTTAACCTCTGCTCTGCCTCGTTTCCCAACCGGGTTTACAGATTCGGGTTCGGTCTCGGTTTCGCTGTCGTAGACGGTGGATGACTCAGGATCCGGATTAAAGACCCGGAAACTCTTCCTCGGGTTCTCTCGCAACCCGTAGGCCAAAGGTTTACCGTCACAGGAAGACGTAGAGGAATAGACCGAGTCACCGAGTCTCTTCCGAGTCAATGGGTTTGATGAGACCAAGTGAGACTTCATGTGTCCACCAAGTGCTCTGCCATTACAGAAACTCTTGGAACAGAGCTTGCATTTGTGTTTCTGCATTTTTTCCCCAGAGGAACAAGAACAGAACAAAAAGGAAGACTTTTAAGTTTCTCTGTCCCAAGAGACTGTTGTGGTGAGAAGAGAGAGAAAGAGAGAATAATAAGAGAAGTTAATAAGAGTAGGTAACAAGCATTCTTTTCTTTTTCACAAACCCCCAAAATTAACAATTATGACTTTTTGGTCCATACGATAACTACTACTACTAATGATACGTAAAGATAATTTTTTTTAGTTAGTTTTAGTAAACCCATTCAGCAAAAAACTATACTATTTTTAATTCGACTGACAACGATAACAACTGAGTGAAGAATCTCGAATTAATGCTCAAAGATTGGAAATTTTATTATTATATCTATATATCGTGGCTGAAATTAATAACATATGTTCTTAGAAACAAGAAAAGTAAAATTATAATATGTTAAAAGATAGAACAAAGGAGACAACAAAGCACGGAACAAAAAAGTTGTTGCTTTCCTTTTTATTGACTAGACACTTCTCAAAGCATAGTATGAGTTTAGAAGCTTAAAAAAGGATGCCAAAAAAAAAGCGTAACAAAGTAAATTATGTTGGTTGTGTTAGTTGAAGGATTTGTAATGGCAGAATCAGTTGAAACGTCGAGGTGCCTGAAATGATATAAACGTTTGTATTAGTTCACATTGATCTAATTAAGCGTTGAGGTTTAAATGCTGAAATGTCATTTTTAACGGTTTAGAACCAGAAGTGTCATTTATATTTATTGTATAAAAATTTAAAATAACTTGATATTAGTAAGTTTGACAATAGTTAAAATGGTGAACAAAATAAGTTTTTTTTTTTTTGTCATCTGTAGCGAAATGACAAGTAGTTCTTTTCATTAAAGATATGTGCAGGGTTCAAATCATGATTTCGTGAGATGGCAGCAGAGGTTGTGCAACCACTGACCCACTTACTTTTCTCAAATAAGTAATACTTAGAATATTAAAACGTGTTCTTTTAAATTTTAACTCTAATCGGATCAAAAGTTACAACATCATTTATATTACTTATCTTATTTTATTACAAATGATACTCGACCACTACATATAACATATGTGATTATGATGATTAGCTTAACAAATAATGACTTCACAACGTAGTTTTACTCGTAACACATGTATTCACGGTGAAAAACTCTGCATGTACGACATTCTCGATAGATATGCTCTTCCTGCAATACACGAAATCCCAACGAACGACTCTGTTGCAACACTCTAGAACTTTCGGTAAAGAGACCTTAAAATAATTGATTCTCGATAGACATGCTTTACAGTTAAGTGTGTTTGTGGTGGAGCAATACAAGGAAGGATGACTTTCGGAAAGTGATTTTTAGAATCGTGCGAGCGATGACAAAACAAGAAAAAATCATGTGGTGATTTACAAGGATAGTAAATCAACTCTTTAAAACCTCCAGAAGTAACATTCTCGACCGTCAGACATGGTGGTCCAGACCCATAAAAAGGGGCACCGGGGCACACAGTAAACGCGGTCGGGGTATTACAATATAATATCATAACTGAAATCAGGATGAGTGTAGAGTCAAAGACTGACATCATCAAGTATGAAAAGCTTGGTGCGCATGTGGGCGTTGCGCTTTGTAAGTAGGGGTGAATGTGAGACCCCGATTTATGGAAACAAAGTGGTGTGTGAAGAGAGTTTAAAATGATTGATTTAACTACTTATATCACCAAAGTACATTTATTTTTTTGCGGTCACTTGTCCTGAGAGAACTTAAAAGTTAGGCGTGTTTGTGCTCGAAGAAGACTAGGATCAGTGATCTTTCGAGAAGTGATTTCAGGAATCGTGCGAGTAAAGACAAAACACGAGAAAAGATCGCATGGTGATTTGCAGGAAAAGTAAATAAACGCTATAAAAACCTCCTCTAAATATCGCTCCCAACCATGGGATAGAGTAGATCCTCGAATCCAAAGAGATGTGTTAGGTTCACACAAGAGGGACGGAAAGGAGTGTTACACTTTACATCCAATAATCTACAAAAAAATGTATTTTCTTATAATTGAACCTCATATTTTGTGCAAAAACCCTTTAAATTATTGAATGTTATGCCAAAGTTACTTCCACAACTAAACGTTTTTATTTGTCTTAATTCTGATAATTTTTTACTGTGTTAGCTCGACAATCTTGCAAACGGAAAATTGTTTGAACAAAAGTGTAACGCCTCCGACCGTCCCTCTCGTGTGCCTCGGAGCTCCCTCTCGAGCTCGCCGGCCCACCTTATCCGACGACCAGAAGCACTAACCCGAAGAGACTTTAAAGTTATGATTTTCTGTCCCTGCAATCACCATGTCATCTTTCCCTAGGCTTTGTCCTCAATTGCAAAATTTTGTAAACTCACTTCCCGGAAGGCCACCCATCTTAGTGCTACTTCAGCATAAGCACGCTTACTTGTGGAGTTCTATCAGTGCAAGTGCCAGAAAAGATAAGTGCACTTTGCTGACATAGGAAGCCAAATCAATCCTTATAAGTTCTCTTTACACACTACTATGACTCTATACACAGGGGTCTCACAATCACCCCCACTTACATAGCACTACGTCCTCCCTGCGCACCAAGATCGTCACGCCCGATGGTGTAAGTCCCTTACTCCACACTCATCTGGATTCGGCTCTGATACCAAATTTGAACGCCCTCTGAACGTCTTTCCCGTGTGCCTCAGCTCCCCCTCTCGGGCTCGCAGGCCCATCCTGTCTGACGATTGGGAGTGCTACCCCAAAGAGGTTTTAAAGTCATGATTTTATGTCTCTGCAACCACCATATGATCCCGTGCTTTTTCCTCAGTAGCACAATTCCAGAAACTCACTTCCTGGAAGGTCACTCATCCTACTGCTATTTCAGCATAAGCACACTTAATTGTGGAGTTTTATCAGACAAGTGGCCGAAAAGATAAGTGCGCTTTGGTGACATAGGTAGTCAAATCGATCTTTATAAGCTCTCCTCATACAAACTAAAATCTTACAATCACTCCCATTTACATAGCGCAGTGCCCTCGTTGCACAGTAGGATCGTTACCCCCGAGTGTGTGAGTCCCTGACTCCACACTTATATGGAATTGGCTCTTATATTAAACTGTAACANCCCCCCAACCGTCTCTTCCGTGTGCCTTGGTGCCCCTCTTTGGGCATGTGGACCTACCTTGTCCAACGGTCAAGACTGCTACCTCGAGGAGAAACTTTAAAGTCATAATTTTCTGTCCATGCAATCACCACGCGATCTTTCCTCGTGTTTTATAATCAGTCGCACAATTTCGAAAACTCACTTCCCATAATGTCACCCATCCTAGTGCTACTTCAGTATAAACACGTTTAACTGTAGAGTTCTATCAGGACAAGTGGCCGAAAAGATAAGTGCACTTTGGTGACATGGATAGTCAAATCAACCTTTATAAGATTTCTTCACACTACTACGACTCTATAAACCGGGGTCTTACAAAAAGTCAAAATTTGAATTATTGGATAAAAATACCAATATTTGGAATTTGTTCATCAATATGTGGAATTTTCCCCAATCATTTTAATTTCCATAGCAGTGTGCTCAAAGCGTTAGTCAATCTAAAATATGATCATACCATTCTCTGCGAGAGATTTAGAACATTTTGTATGAACCATAGTTAATTGATCAATTTAAGTTTTCTACATGGGCATAAACGAACAAGCTCAATTATGATTATGGTTAACTATGAATTTTTTTTCTTTCTATACATAGTTTGTTATTACTAATCTCTAATGTATTTGTATATCCGTTAATAAACCTAATTTTATGTCGTATTAATTTTCGTGCATCATTTTTTTGTTCAAAAGTTTTAGGGAAATTAGGCCCAGTAGCTATACAAAAAGCAATATTAGCAATTTAGACTACTAAAAAAGTACACTCTTGTATTTTCTATAATATTTTCCAAATTGCCCATGTATTCACTCTCATCCCTTTTTGAGAATTGTCCCTGTCTTGTCGCTTGCTTTAATTCTCTACAAAAGTAAACTGCCATTAGTTGGTCAATGAAGTTACTAAAAAATAAAAAAAAACGCAAAGACGTCATTGTCCTTTTATTGTTTAACAGTGAAACTCTAGACATCATCTTTGGGTTTTCTACAATTTCGCTTTTCTTTCTTCTCTATCCCTCATTTTTTTCTTCGCTTTTGACCTTGTAATTGCCGTCGTGGTCGTTTTAGCAGTTAGGGTTTTAGTAAGATTCTCACTATTACTTATCTTATTCCCCCAAATCCAACACTTTTTCATTGTTTATGTTTCTTCAGTTGCAATCGACACAGTTCTTGCAACCATTGATTGCCTCTGTGACCCATAATTAGAGATTGTGTTCTTGCTTGATTTAGTGACTAGTTGGTGCATAATTTCATTGTTCAATGAAATTTGTTTATGACTGTACTAGTTTTTTTCCTTTTTTCTTAGTTTGTATACTGAATGGCGATTAAATTGAAGGTAGATGTTGTTTGAAAATTTATTGTAGTTTGCAACACGATATCATGTTTTAATTGGAATCTAGTGAGTGGTTCATTTTTTCAAGGGCATATTATAGTGTGGAGGTGTACTTTCGTTTAGAAAGTCAAGATATGGTTGAATTGGGTTCTGTCCGTGAGTTGGATATATGTTCTTGTTGATTATGTAGATCAACTATAATCTATAGATGAACTATTTCAATATAAAAGATATTATCCGAAAAATGTATATTGATATTATGTATGTTTGCATAGAGATGTTCTTCTTGTATATATTAGATATTTCTATCTTGATTTTTATCCAACAATTATTAGTGTTTTTTATTTCCAGGTAATGGAAAATATCGAGGATGAAGAATTGCCTCACCAGTTGTTTGCGATAGGCGAAAAACCACCTGGTCATAGTTGTATAAACAACTATTTCACCTTGAGATGAATTGAAGACATAAAGCCTGCTTTGAGCGATGCCCATCTACAACATTTGGTTGATTCATTGTTAGGTTATTTGATGCAGATGGGAAATCATACATTTCCAGTGAATTTTATGCACTGTTTACTCTGCCGGCAATTGGTGACTAACAAATACAATGAATTTTGGTGGCTTTTTGGAGGAAACCCAATTAGATATAGTTTGAAAGAGTTTGCATTGGTTATTGGCCTGCTTGTGATAAACTCGTGAACATCGTAGTTGGTAGTTCCCACAATAAGAAAGGAAAAGGGAAAGGAAAAGCATCGGATTATGCCCCTGACAGCACCCTGTGGACTCAGTTATTTGGTAAAGAGAGGAAAGTCATCGTAAACACTCTCCACGACAAACTGTTGCTCGGTAAGAAGTATAAGGATGACTTGACTCGTTTCCGACTAGCTCTTCTACTATTGGCCTATGGCATATATGATGTGCTCAAAGTTTTACCCCGAGAAATAGCATAATACTGCAAGTGCATAGCGGTTGTGGTAGTACTTAGGGATCAAATCCATAAAGACCAAGAACCACACTACGAGTTTGTAAGAATCGAATTAAGCTAAAGCGAAAATATGAGGGTTTGTTTTATGAGATTGTGAAGAAATAAATTATAAATAAATAAAATAAAAACAAGAATTATAAAATATCAAATTATCAATAAGAGAAGACTTTGGGCATTGGGTAAATCTTAGGTTATCATGAATTGAATAAAATGGATAAATAGATCGATAAATTCAATATGTTTATCCTAGAACTTGAATCATGCAAGGATAATCAATCTACTTCCGTAGTATAAATTATGTTTTCGAAACAACATAAATTATTCAACTCCCATTGGTAACCAGGTGAATAAACAAGCATAAAGTTCAGATTCAATAGTTCACAAAACTCAGTAAAATCACTCCCGTGAACACCGACGGTTTTGCTCATCCAGAATGTTCAAGGAAATTCAACAATACTTTCAGTGAGTAAACCAATCCTAAATGACAGTATCTAAATGGTCAATCAAGCAACAATCATCAAATAACAATCTAGATGAAGGACCCTCAGAAAATCACCAAATCTAACAACCTAACAATCAATCCATGAATCCTCTTTGAAAACTCCTAAACTCTACAAGTAAACTACTCAAAACTCATCATAACATTATGTAAACATGAGGAATGATAATTAGAAAACTTCATAGATTAAGAGTCAAGGTTTTAGAAAACTTAGCAATATCGATTACAAAGCGAGATCTTCTCTTATAAGCTCTTAGAATCCAAATCTCTTTAAGAAAAATTATGGCAAGAGTTCTCTGCCTCCTAAGATCTATTTTATCTCTAAAATTCGTGGCTCTCCTTTCAAAAAGGCTAAAAACAAGTATATATGGTATTAAGTCAAGAAAAATCGGTTTAGGTTAAATTGGGGTCGAGAAAGGCTTGGACCGGTTTATGGGTGAATTTTGGCCCAAATCGGTGCTAAAATGTTTGCCAACCGGTCAGGGATAGTTTTAGCACCGTTTTATGCTTAATTCTTTTCAAAACCCAGTCACATCTCACTTCTGGGTACATTCCAGCTTCAAGGTAGACGAACTAGTCTTCACTAATACGCTTATAACTTTTAATCCCGAGATCCAATTGCTTTGAAACCAACTTAATTTGAAAGATAACTCAAAATGATATTTTTTTTCCAAATTCCATTAAAATCCATTGAGGTTAAGGTCTGCATCTGGGATGATCTTTGTGATGCATCGAAACTGTCCAGATACTTACTTTTGCTCCAAATGAGTCCAAACTGCTCTAGAATGCATTGTTCAACCTAAAATGACTTTTAACATTACAAATATGAGAAAACTACCATTTTTGATAAATAAAATCATAAAAAAATCACAAAAACATACTAAAATAAAAATGAAGAACATTACAAATAATAATGTTATCAACTCCCCCTGACTTAGCTTCTTGCTTGTCCTCAAGCAAAGTAAACGAAGAACAGAAAAGAAGTTTGAAAACTTGGAAACTTACCTGGACTTTCTGAACTTAATAGTGACTTTTAATGTCGAAGTCGAATAACACCAGAGTCAACATTAAATAAAACCCTCAGTAATAACTACAAGTCTAGCAACGTCCCCAATTCAGCCACAATCAACATGAGTGACCCAGGATCTCCATCATCACTCCTAAAATCTATAGCGCGCGGTCTTTCCAAGGGAGTATCGATCAAAGAACAAATAGAATTAACTCAATCAAGATCCTAACATTTTACAGCCCACAATCGGTTCATTTCCTCTTCCTTATTCACTTTTTAAATATTTTTAGAGGCTGATTTTTCCCTACTTTTCTACGGTATCATTTTATTTTTTCTATCAACCTCTGAGAATCGTTTTTCCCTACTTTTCTAGGGTATCATTCTATTTCTTCTACCCATCTCTTTATTTATTATTTTTTTCTTTTTAAATCATGTTTGGACTTATTGGCTCATTCATTGCCTTACATCCAAAATCCATCAAATATAAGCATCTTTTTGAGGATTTTTATCAAAAGGAAAGAGGGAAACCGTAGAATAATGTTTTTGAATCTGAAGAGAAGTCTGATTCAATGCATACCAAGCCTCAAGAAAAGAAAATTAAGTTTATTAAGTGTTGAGTGGCTTAGGATTACACGGATATCAAGTGATATGGTGTCTTGGTTAACGGATCCAACTGAGCTTTCCCGATGGCTAAACTATAGTCAAGCACTGCCACTACCGACACTAGTCCTTAATCACTTGGTTAGTTCAAAGTCAAGCTCATTTCTGGACTGTTTTCACTTAAGAAAAACGTTTTTGGTTTGGAAAATTTTGAAAACAACTCAAAAATCACGAAAAGAACCAAAAATAAAGAAAAAGAAGCATTAGTAACAATAAGAATACCCCCGACTTTAACGTACACCGTCTTGGTGTAAAATCAAGTGAGGAAGGTACTGAAAACCAACGCAAAAGAGAGGGAGTAGGAGTTACTACGCTGTTGGTCAAAAATATGGAGAGTTAGATGGCCATTTTTGATGTTTTGGTAAACCGAAATGAAGAACAATGGTCCGTTTTTACAATGCGGGAAGATTGCTCCGACCAAACCAAAAAATTACTAAAAAATAGCAAACTTAGTTAGTAAAAATGAATTATTAAGGCTAAAGCTCATACCTCTATTGTTATGACCGAGTTTGATCTCTTCGGAATGCTCAGTTTGGCTCATCTTGATGAGAAACTGGGCTGGTGGGATTTCGACCTTTCCAAGGATGGTTTTTATTTAGAAACACCTTATTCATATGCTACTAAGTAGTAAATTTTCAATTTGACACACTGGTTCGCTTTGTGGAGATTGGTTTGGTCTTGGCCGAGTTTTTCTTTGGTTTCTAGCCAATCTGGCGCTCCAATCAGCATTAGGACTTGGTTCAACTCTTGGATAAGAGTTTCAGAGAAACAAAATTTGTCGGTTTTGTGTCCCATTGAGCCAAAAGTCGTTGAAGATCTCTGTCAGCCTCTTTCACACTTTTTTATGAAGGTATTTAATGATGTTGAACTGGCGTGAAAGTTCGTGAACGTTCGATTGGCTTAGATTGCTCTTTAGATGCTCCGGTACTGGTTTTTGTTCCTTTGATCACATTTTTGAGCCTTTGAATGTGGATGAGGAATGGCTCTGCCTTGACTGAATATCTCATAGATTCAAAATAATCTTGATTTTGAACACAATACTCCTTGGCATGAATTAAAAGTAAAGTTCTTTCTCGGAGTTCCTTTGAAGTCTAAATTCTCGCAAATCTTGCTTCATAGGCTCACATTTGTGTTTAAGGGTCTTTGAGGGGGTTTTAAAGCTTTAAAATGTCTCTTAGATCCTCTGTGAGGTGCTGGAAAAAACTTGGTTGATTCCGTTCTTGGCGGCAATAAAATGGCTAAGATGCAAAAATTTGCTCGGTTTAGGCTCCTTGAAGTTTTCAGTGTGTATCCTTATGTTCTTGAGGTTCCAATCCTGAAAATAACCATAAAATGGTATATAAATGTTAAGTTTACTTTGTTACCTCGGAAATTTTGAGTTTATACATGATACGACCAAGAAAAATGTGAAAATTGGACGTTTGGCAATGTTTTTCTCGGCCAAAAGCATGTCCGAATGGGGAACGGGATGGTCGGGGCGTGGAAATGGGTGGTCGGTGTTGGGCCTAGATGCCTCCTTAAACAAAGCCCATTAGTTTCTAGCATTTCTCCAAGCCCAATCGGATCGAGAGAAAACGATATTGACCAAGTCTTGGAAGTTGGGAGATTCCGATGAAGCTGGAAAAGATCTCAGGATCTGTTAGGCGAAGGTTGCGCCACCAAAGTGAGCTATTTAAGCAAGGCAAAGGGAGACGAGATAGAGGCTAAATCTTCTCGACATTCGGAAGACTAATTTCATATTCTAAAGAGTTCTTATTTTCGATCAAACATTTAATCTTCTTTATTCATTGATTCATTACAAAATACTTGTATACATTTTTTCTCGTTAATGAAGTATTCATTATCCATCTTAAAGTCTAAACAGGATACTTCCCGCGGAGTTCTTCCTCTTTCATTTCTTTATACAAATTTCTGACTATTGGATCTAGCACCCATATTTTGGCGCCGTCTGTGGGGAAGAAGTTATTGAATCCCTGACTATGCGGCTTGAAGATGGATCCAAGCAATCGAGATTTCAATCAATTGGAATCCTTGTCATTAACTCTGAGCCTTAGCTCACCGAACCACGGAGGCTTCGATCTATTAACCGAAGAACCTCACCGATCTGATCTTCGAGCGGAGACTCAGCTCCTAACGGGAGCCCAATTCGATCTTTCTAACGTACGAACAGCCTCGCAGAGGCTTTCCGAGGACCAAAACCTGAGACCTTTGGTCCTTGGAGAATCCGAGCAACATGGTGTTGGCGGGCCCCAACCATCGCACCAGCCGCGAGTCAAGTGTTGAACTAACTCTTTGAGATCCGTCAGATGATGCTCCAGCTGTTAAATAGAACCCAAGAGAATGAACGCTTGGTTCAACAGCTGGTATCCCGGCAACAACAACTTGAGGAGATAACGAGGCCTCAGGCTCCGTGGTCGCAGCCCTTGCAAGAACGAGCTTCCAGAGTGATTTTCCTAGACCTTGTACCCGACCCATCGTTTCCTCGTGGCTACCTAGAATACTCCCTCGATAGCATGATACCCGAGGGTCAGGGACCCTCCTTTCAGACACCTATTACAAGTACGACCCCTGCATTCAACCCGCCAGCTATCGCTGCGATGGAGACCAACATCGCTAGCACAAGCTCGATGCCTGCTCAGGTTCCTCACCAGTTACCTGCGCAGAATCATCACTTACCTCCACCGCCACCTATATTCAGGTTAGGAGAAAACGCCTCGATCCCGACCGATGGCAGAACCTTGGCCTCAGCACACCAGGCTCGAAGCCACTCCCTCGACCAAGAGGCTCAGGATCGCATGGAAGCTGTAACGACAACTTACCCAGCTAATCACCCTCAGCAAAATAACCCAGGGACCTGGGAGATACCCAACTCATTAGCTACCTGGGGGCTCGACAGGAACCCGTTCATGCGTGAACCCTCTAATCAGGGACTTGTCGATGAAACAAACGTCCTCCACTTGGACGGGCCCGAATCTATCCAAAGGTACATGGAGAGGACCCATGCGGCTCTTCAAAGGCTGAATGCTCAGGTCCATAAAGCCACGAGTTCAGCTCCCAAAATCGAGAGCATAATAGAAGAAACCCGTGGAACTCTGTTTACGAACAGAATTTTGAATTCTTATATCATAGATACGAGGAAAATTCGGATTCCCAAATACGATGGAACCTCAGATCCTAAAGCTCACTTAAGAGCTTTCAGATTAGCTATCATCAAAGATCATTTCACTCGCGAAGAGTGTGAAGCAAGCTACTCTCAAACTTTTGCAGAGAACCTGACAGGAACAGCTCTTGAGTGCTTTTCTGGTCTCGAACCAAATTTGATGGATAGCTTCGACCAGCTAACAAATGCTTTCATTAACAGTATTCAACCCACATTAGAAAACAAGCATCCGAAGCAAATCTTTGGAAGATTAGGCAAGGAGTTGGAGAAACGCTGTGAGTTTACATAGATAAATTCAGGACGGTCAGAATCAAACTCTCGAACCCTACTGACCAAGTAGCTATCAAAACCCTTTGAAGAGGTCTCTGGTATCGATTCAAATTCTTGTCCGAACTAACGGTTAATCCTCCACTGACAATCGACGACGCTTTTCATAGGGCGTCTCGATTCATCACTTTAAAGTAAGAAACCGCCGCCATGGATAAGATCCATTAGAAGTCTCAGAACCCTCTGGGGTATGATTATCAAGAAGGAAAGGGTACTCACAAGAAGGGTAACTCCCGAAACAATAAAACCCAAGTAGAGCATTCTTATGCTATTGAGGAAACGCAAGAAGAAAAACTTGTTGCGACAACAAGCAAGGCTCCCTGGGCCATACCTTACGATGAGAACAAATTTTTTTCTTATCATGAAAGAAAAGACCCTTCCACAGAAGAGTGTTGGGACCTCCAACGCCAGTTGGCGGCAAAGTTTGCCGCCGACAAAATAAAGGACATAGATCTTAAGAAACTGGCACTTTTTCAAAAGAGAGCACTAAAGGAGGCATCGCAAAAACGAAACAGGTCACTCGAAAAGGAAACCAATTCACCGCCTTTGGTTCCCAAGAAAATAGTTGATATGATCCTTGGAAAATTCCCCCAAGGGAAGAGCCTTCAAGTTGGCATATCAAAACCTCTACCCAAGGGGACGGTAGCTGCCTTGCTCGATAAAGTTTTGGATCGATAAACTTCCGATACAAGGGTCGATTACATCCTTGGAGGATCCGACATCTGTCAGGACTCCGTGAATTCGATAAAAGGACACCTGCGTAATGTCGAGTCCAGTACTCGAATGAAGCTTCCCACCCAGGAACCTAACACTATAATATTCTTCTGGGAGAGCGAGACCTCAGACCTCGACTGACCCCACAATGACGCCTTAGTCATCACACTCAATGTTGTTGGATACGAGGTGCCTAAAGCTAATGGTTGACACCGGAAGCTCCGTGGGCCTCATTTATATGACGCCCTGGAAGGTATGGAGATAGATGACTATGAGATCACCGGTCAAAAGGCTAATCTCGTAGGTTTCTCAGGAGAAACAACTACCTCCTTAGGAACTATCAAACTCCCAGTCATAGCCAGCGGGGTCATGAAGATGATCAATTTTGTGGTAGTTGACAAGACAGCTCCATTTCATGCGATCTTACGAAGACCCTGGATTCATAAGATGAAAGCAGTTGCGTCAACTTATCATCAATGTCTGAAATTTCCAACCCCCGACAGGGTAGCTATGATCCAAGGTAGACAAAAGATATCTAGAATCTGCTACGTAGGAGGTTTCCAAATCATTAAGGAATCGACTCAAAAGCAATTACATATCCGGGAAAAGAAAGCGATGCAACAAAACATCTGAGGTCCCCCAGAACACCTCACCGAGCAAGTATGCATCGACAAAAAACACCCCGAGAAATGTGTCCGCAATGGGTCAGAATTACCCTCTGAAATCAAGAGCAAACTAGAACCTTCGCGTGGTCCACTAGTGATATGAAAGGTATTGACCCAAGTGTAACCACGCACAAGCTCAATGTAGACCCAATGTATAAGCCAGTAAAGCAGAAATGGCGCAAACTTGGCCATGCAAAGGCTCAGACCGTTAATGACGATGTCAACCGATTAATGAACACCTGCGCGATTCGGGAAGTTCACTATCCCGAATAGTTGGCAAATCCCGTAGTCGTCAAAAATAAAAACGAGAAATGGAGAACATGCATCGATTTTATCGACCTTAACAAAGCATGTCCAAAAGATAGCTTCCCATTACCTTACATCGATCGTTTAGTCGAGGCTGCCGCAGGCCATCCGCTATTGTCTTTCCTGGACGCCTTTTCATGGTATAATCAAATAATGATCGATTCCAAGGACAAGGAAAAAAAACAGCCTTTATAACATAACGTGGCACCTACTGTTATAAAGTCATGTCTTTCGGTCTAATAAACGCCGGAGCCACCTACCAAAGGCTCGTAAACAAAATGTTTTCCCAACAACTCGGAAAAATAATGGAGGTTTACATTGATGAAATGCTGCTCAAATCCTCCAATGGAGAAGATCACGTAAACCATCTCAAAGAATGCTTCGATATCTTGAATAAATACGGTATGAAGCTAAACCCCGCTAAATGTACCTTCGGAGTACCTTGAGGCAAATGTTTAGGCTATCTAGTAATCGAACGAGACATTGAAGCTAACCTGAAATAGATAGCTAAATTTTTTGGAAATACCATCACCTAGAACTACCAGAGAAGTACAAAGGCTAACTGGACGAATCGCCGATCTAAATCGATTCTTCCAGATCTACCGACAAGTGCCTTCCATTCTATAAACTTCTGAAGAATAATAAGAAGCTTTTATAGGGCGAAAAGTGTGAAGAAGCTTTCAAACAACTGAAATCTTACCTCTCAGAACCTCTTATAATGTCCAAACCAGTAGAAGGAGAACCGTTATACCTGTACATTGCTTTATCTCCCGCCGTAATTAGCGGTGTGTTGGTACGAGAAGAGCAGAATGAGTAGAGACTTGTCTACTATACAAGTAAAAGTCTAATAGACGCTGAAACCAGGTATCCTGCTATGGAGACGCTAGCTCTGGTTATCATAACCACCGCCAGAAAGCTCCTACCGTACTTCTAGTCACATCCCATCGCCGTAATGACCTCCCAACCATTACACACTATTCTACATAGCCCCAGCCAATCTAGACGCCTTGCTAAATGGGCCATCGAGCTCAGCGAATATGACATAGAGTACAGACCCTGAACCGCAGCTAAAGCTCAAGTCCTGGCCAACTTTGTCATCGAGTTAGCCTCTGAAAACCTCGATGCAAACTCGATAGTTCCTAAATGGACCCTCCACGTTGATGGAGCATCCTCGAGGCAAGGCTTCAGAATCGGTCTGAGGTTGACTTCCTCAGCTAGCGAAATAATCAAACAGTCTTTCAGATTAGGCTTGAACGCTTAAAAAAATGAAGCTGAATACGAAGCACTAACTGCATGCCTGAAACTGACAATAGGGCTTGGGATCCGAGAGTTCAGCGCTTATTGCGATTCTTAGCTAGTGTCTAGCCAGTTTCACGAAGAATACGAAAAAGGGATGAAAGAATGGGGGCATAACTCGAGGTCATCCGCCGACGCATGAGCAGCGTTAGCCTCCACTTCGGACCCCCTTGTCAAACGAATCATATCAGTTGAAGGTATATACAAGCATAGCATTGATATAGTTACCAAAGTTGCAATCAAAAACGATTCGGAAGAACAAAAGGATGACGCTCAGCCCCAGGTAGTAGCCACCACAGCTACCTGGGAAAATCTCCTACTTAAGTTCTTACTACATTTTGGTTCCCAAAAACCAAAATCCGCAATTTTAAAAGGAAAGCCTCCGGGGCCACAATCCAGACTCCAGACTTAGGCATATGCACAACAAGTATCTCTGAAAACAGAAATTCCTTGGAACCTGATTCTCGAGATACCTCTGGGGGCACGATCCAGACTCCAGACACGAGTACAAGCACAGAAGGTATCACTGAGAACAAAGACTCTTCAGAGTCCAATTCTCAACATACCTCCATGGGCACGATCAAACTCGCGAAGAGCCAGATAGCGACCCGGAGCCTATAGACGAACCAGTACAAGATCTTCCGATATCTTTCCACGATAAAGTCCTTGGAAGAGAAGATTGGAGAATCCCAATTCTACAATACATTCGGGAGGGTGTAGCCCCCCCCCCCCCCCAANTCAATGCATTAAGCGCAATGTATTGCATAATTGACTCCAACCTTTATAAACGAAGCGTATTAGGGCCATACCTAAAGTGCGTCCACGGCCTCGATGCTCTTAAGCTCATGGAAGAAGTATACGAAGGCTCATGCGGAAACCAATCTGGAGGCCGACCCTTAGCCATCCGAATAAAAAGACAAGGGTACTTTTGGCCAACTATAATCGTAGACAGCAAAACATACTCGTCCCAATGCGACCAGTGTCAAAGACACGCCCCGATTATTTACCAACCAACTGAAAAGCTATCCTCGATATCTGCACCTTACCCCTTTATGCGTTGGTCCATGGATGTAGTAGGACCCTTAGTAGCTTCAGGAAAGGAGCATTAGAAACTACGTTTCCTGTTAGTCCTAACCGACTACTTCACTAAATGGATAGAAGTCGAGGCTCTCCAGTAGGTAACTAAGTTTGAGGTCGAAAGATTCGTATGGCGAGACATCATATGTCGCCATGCGGTCCCTTACAAAATCGTAACTGATAACGGATCACAATTTATATCTGATGACTTCATGGTATTTTGTGAAAAATGGAACATACAACTCACCACATCCACACCTCGATACCCTCAGGAAAACGGACAGGCGGAGGCTGCTAATAAATCAATTTTAGCAAACCTCAAGAAACGTTTAGGAACTAACAAGAAGTCTTGGTTTGATAAGCTACCTGAGGTTCTATGGGCATGCCACACTACTCCAAGAAGAGCTAGAGAGGAAACCCCTTTCTCTCTAGCTTATGGGATGGAGGCCGTAGTTCGAGCCGAAACCTCAGTCAGAAGCCTCCGATTAAGCCTTTCCAGTTTGAACCCTGAAACCAGTGACTAGATGTTGCTAGAAAACCTGGACCTGATCGAAGAACACCAAAATCAGGCACTGATTCATATACAAAACTATCAACAGTCAATGGCTCGGCACTACAACTCCAAGGTGAGACCTCAGAAATTCGTATTAGGTGACCTAGTACTACGAAATTTTTTTGATAATACCAAAGAGCGAGGCGCCGGGAAGTTAGGAGCCAAGTGGGAGGGTCCTTATCGTATCATCCACGTGGTACGACCCGGAGTCTACAAACTTGTAAAAGTACGAACCGGTGTACCAGAAATACGATCATGGAACGCCATGAACCTCAAAAAGTATTATCACTAAGTACTTGCAAAGAATCGAACTACGTTAGCCTTGATCCTTTGACAGGGTACGTAGGCAGCTCTTTTAATTAGTTCAACCCCCACCTCATCAAAAAACCATCATTTTCTACTCGAAAGAGCTCAGGCAACTAGATGATCATTCCAAGAGCCGTAGACTTTGATCATCAGACATCTAACAACCAGATCTCGACATACCTAGGAAATTCAACTCTAAATGCCAAGATATGCATCTATATTATAAAATATTTGAGTAACATAAAAATCAATGATACCCCTCTTTATCATTCGATAGCCTCTAATGTCAATTTCAGGTTCCCAAAAACCTGATTTCTCAAAGGTCTTAAAATCCTAATATCAATTTCAGGTTTCCAGAAACCTGATTTTCTCAAAGGTCTTAAAATCCTAATATCAATTTCAGGTTCCCTGAAACTCAATTTTCTCAAAGGTCTTAAAATCCTAATATCAATTTCAGGTTCCCAGAAACCTGATTTTCACAAAGGTCTTAAAATCCTAATATCAATTTCTTGTTCCCAGAAACCTGATTTTCACAAAGGTCTTAAAATCGTAATATCAATTTCAGGTTCCCGGAAACCTGATTTTCTCAAAGGTCTTAAAATCCTAATATCAATTTCAGGTTCCCGGAAACCTGATTTTCTCAAAGGTCTTAAAATCTTAATGTCAATTTCAGGTTCCTAGAAACCTGATTTACTAAAAGGTCTTAAAATCCTAATTTCAATTTCAGGTTCCCAAAAACCTAGTTCCTCAAAGGTCTTAAAATCCTAAAATCAATTTCAGGTTCCCAGAATCCTAATTTCCCAAAGGTCGTAAAATCCTAATATCAAGTTCGGGTTCCTTGAATCCTGATCCTTGAAAGGTCATAAAACCCTAACATCAATTTCAGATCCCCAAAAACCCGTTTCCTTAAAGGTTCCCGGAACCTAACCTGCTGAAAGTTTAAAAACCTAACCTCATATGTCTAGGTTCATGAGATCTACCTAGATCAAAACACGATCAAAGACGAGTCATATCGAACATAATACTCAATCAAACCATGGACCAATTGACTAGTCGTTAAATCGACTGAGACCTAATGAATCACTTTTCAGATGCCGGAGGCACCGCATAATTCTGACTATCTTAATTAAGTATTAAAGCTTTCAAGATTTTCTAAGTATCTAAAGCTTATGTTAAGGCTTCTATATAAGCTCTAGTCTTCGAGATATTTAATTTAAAGCTCAAAAGTAGGATCCGAAAATACTTCATTAAATAAGCACTAACGTACTTCAAAACAAAAAAGAAATGGACAAAAAAGAAATGGGTTTAACAGCCTCCCTAGGCTCCCTTATCTAAAGATCCGAATCCACAAAGGTTTAGAAGCCTCTCCAGGCTACTAGTGCTAAAACCAATAGAAAAGGGTTTAAAGGCCTCCCCAGGCAACTAGTGCTAAAACCAACAGAAAAGGGTATAAAGGCCTCCCCAGACACTAAGTCTAAAATAAGTTTGGAGTTTTAAAAGCAACCCCCATGCACTAAGTCTAAAATTAGTTTGGAATTTTAAAAGCAAATGGGAGAGAAGATAAGGGGTCACTCCTCCTGATTCCCATCTTCCGCTCCTTCAGCATCTTGAGCTACCTGCTCCCGAACATCTTCAGCGTCCACCATGCCCATACTAGCTCCATGCCCACTTGTCTTGGCTTGGTCGCAGACTTCCATTCCCAGAGTCAGACGGGTGACGTCTCCGAGATCTGCGGAAGTGGAAGCTTACTAATCGTGAAGTTAGAAACCAAAGACTTTTCATATTTTTCTTCAGCAGTGGGCAATAAGGCCACTATTCGATCGTGATCCTCCTGAGCATAAGAGATATCTTTAGAGATCAAACGAGTCAGAAGCTCAATGTTGGCCTGAATCTCCTGGTCATGGATTTGGAGAGAAGTCTCTTCCTTATTCTTCTGAAATTTTTCTCTAACAGTTCTAAGTATCTTCCCATAAGCATTTATCACATCCCTTTTCCCATGCCTAACAGCTAGGCAAATCTCAACAGCCTTGGAATCAGTTAGTTCTTCGTTGATGATCATCAGATCAATCACCTATGCTTCGGCAGTCCTCCTTGCACTGTCTAAAGAGGTGACCCTTCTAGCCTTCACCTGAAGCTCCATTTTAAGGTCCTCTTTCTCTCCTATCAGAGTTTCGATCTGAGACCTTAGTTCGTCTACTTGGGCCTAGAGACCTTGAGCCAAGGACCTGGACTCATTGAGCTGATTCTTGGTGTCTTGAAAGGCATCCTTAACATCTTGGAGTTCTTTCTCATCAGGAAAGTCTTTGATTATGTTTTCATAATCCAAAAACGATCTATTCAGGGCGCTAGCCAACTGTATATAGACCAGTCACAAATCAGAGTCAAAATAACAAGTAAAACCAACGATAAAACAAAAGTCGGATCATTCGAAAAGGGTACCTGGTCAAAACAATGTGCCACATCCAGGTATCCATTGGTGTTTGAAAAATGAGCAATAGCTGGGAGGGAGCAGCCGATCTGCTTCATGTAGCGCATTAGTGTAGCTAGACCCCAGTCATCATCCAAAATCGATCCACGTCTTGAATGGGTAAAATTCCACGAGCCCTGACATCTCCTAGATGAGGGTTCTTGGCGCTAGTCTCAGGACGGGATCTTTTCAGAGGTGGAAGGTCAAACTCTTGGCTACCTTTAGAAGGTACAAGACTGGTTTCGTTTTTGCGTGACGCGTCATCAACTGCAACAATTTCGTGACCTTGGATCTTAAAATAACGTCTTTAGGATTCTTCATCTATAACTTTCTTCCCTTGAGAAATGGGAATCGCCTCAACCACTTTGATGGGGATAGCTGCTGAAAAGGGCTTTGAAGAGCCATCATTAAGGATTTCTCTGAATGTGTTCCTAAAGGAACCTGCTGAGACTTTGTTACCAGCACTCCCACGAGAGCGTGAGCTCCCAGTTGGTATGCTTTGCCTAGCAACTGATCTGAATGAAGGCTGGAGAGCATTTTCGAAATGGTTTCGGAGGTGTTGGCTTCGGTCGATACTTCAACAACGTCGTCTTCTGAAACTAAAGATAAGAGTAAAAGAATAAAATGTCAGCTCCCTGTCTCAAAGGAGATAAAGGAATATAGATCGAACTAAACCTTCAACAAAGCTCACTAGGATGGAGGTAGGAAATGTAGCCTGGAATTGATCTAGTAACTTGGCCCTGTTTATACGGCTGGCAGAGAAATCGGACCAGTTACTAGGCGTCTCCTTTAACTCTTTGACTAGAGCTTTAGCAACCTTCGGGTCAAGCTGCACGAATTCTAGAGGACCTGCGAAATAAACATTCAAACGTTAGTATACAAGAGATTCAAAGGATCAGCGAATGAAAACTAGATGTTGGGGTCATATACGGTTACGACGAAGTCGATGCTTAAAAGAGTAACGGAAGCATCATCTCTCTTTCAAAAATGAAAATCGCGAAAGAATTAACAATTCTGAGGCTCTTTCCTTTATGTCAATCTCCTATCGACCAAATGTCAAAGATTCGCGTCTAGCAATCCATAAGTGAACGCTTCGCAAAGTCTAGTAACTCGCAGGAAACTAAACGCGAGAATAATGAAATCAACGTATGAGACCTCCGAGAGATCTCGGTAAACAAGTTCCAGAGTGATAAGAAGTCACTGTAAATGACGGTAAACTGCATCGCTTCGAAAATAAGATCAACACAAACAACGGCAAGTCTGGACTCCCATTGGGCGCCAAGACCACCGTCTGGACGCCCAATGGGCGCCAGGACCATGCTTTCCCGATTGTCTTCTCCTTCGAATCCCAGTTCAAGCGTTTCTTGTTTCGTCTCGATCGGAATCTCCATTGAAGTTTCGCGGCAATAACCGTAAAGACTTGAACCTTTGGTAAAACTTTGTATCAATCGTATGAAACGATACGAAGAACGGTCACCATACGATCGGTCTTCACCATACGATCGGTCGTATCATTTCGTAAAAAGGTCACCACATAGTCATACGAAGAATGATTTCTTCGAAAGAAATTATAAAAATCGCTTTGTCGCTAAACGGCCCACGAAGACCCAAAACGCGACAAAAGCCTACTTACGATTTCGGAACGAGAACTAGCCCAATTGCATCAACGATCTACCCGAGGTTCGCGAAATATAAAAGAAAAATACGATAAAGTCAAGGTCTGAACATAAATATGGAAAATTCGTAAGAATATGGAATATTCTCGAAAAAATGGAATATTTCCGAGGAAGGATATGCACGAATCTAGGGCGGAAAAGGAAACGAATTTAACCTACGAAGGAATATAAAAGGAGGGCTAAGGAGAAGAATGAGAGAAAGAAATTTTGTCACCACCAAACACTTAGAGAGTTAGAGTTTTACTTTCGTTTTTCATTAGCGAGCTACGACTTAAATAGGTTTACGAGTATACGTTGTTAGATCTAGGGTTCTCGCCGACAGTTCTTGTAGCCACGACTTTACACCAGTTGTAAATGCTCAAACACGAATTTGGAATAAGATCTCTTTCACTCTACTTCGTTTACGAT
>OVAN01003052.1:0-30656 GCA_900406275.1 Anastatica hierochuntica
ATATATATATATATATATATATTTGACACATATATATATATAATACTAAAATGGTAATTTTTATGTTTTGACATGCTGCAATTAACCATTATTGTCTGGCTTGTCTCTTACCATGTCACCTTTCTCCACAACATCTATCTTTCCAAATCATTTTCTGTATCACTATAAATTTCTTTACTTTTTAATTATAGTAAAATACAATTGCTTATCTCTATACTTTGATTCGTGTATTTGTGTATATTTTGAATAAGAGCAATGGTTTGATAAGTGATTACTTTTTATAATTAGAATATATATATACACACACATACACACACACTAAGCATTTAAAGAATATAGGATGAATGACATTCACAGTTGTTTACATTAAGATTAGGGTTGAATTCTTTCTTTCTTTTTACTCTCAAAAAACTACTTCATTCATACTGAAAGTTATATACAAATATTTGTACGAGATATATTATACAAAGACAATTATGTAATTAGATCTTTCCTAAGTGTACATGATCATCACTATATATATCGTAAACTCACAACGTAATATAATTAAGCATTACAATCTATATAGTATCAGAACCTACGAAACCTAAAACCTAAAAATTTTCTTTTCTCCCTCAGCCGCCATTTTTCTTTTTCAAATCTCTCTCATTGCTTCTCTGTTCTTCTCCTTGCAAAAGCTATGACACCAGCAACCACAAGTGAATCCATTCCCATCTCTGAAACCACTACCTTACTCAACATCAACATGACCAATGTCACCAAACTCACTTTCTCCAATTTCTTAATGTGGAGCAGACAAGTTTTTGCGTTACTCGACGGATATGATTTAGCCGGCTATTTAGATGGCTCTGTGGTTGTACCGACACCGACAGTAACCACCAACAACACCATCACCGTCAATCCCGCATACACCTTGTGGAAGAGACAAGATCGTCTCATCTTCAGTGCACTACTCGGCGCCATATCCAACAATGTCCAACCGATTCTCTCTACCGTTGTTACGTCTGCCGAGATCTGGACTACCTTAACAGAGACATATGCGAAACCGAGCAGTGGTCATGTTAAGCAATTGAAACAACAAATCAAAGAGTGGACCAAAGGAACTAAGTCCATCGATGACTACTTCCAAAGCCTCACTACTCGCTTTGATCATCTATCCCTTCTCGGTAAACTGATTGATCATGAAGATCAAATCGAATATGTTCTCGCCGGCCTACCAGAAGATTACAAAACTGTTGCTGATCAGATAGAAGGACGTGACATTCCTCCATCTCTCTCTGAGGTTCATGAGAAACTACGAAACCGTGAAGCTAATCTCAAAGTGACCACAAACTCTATCCTTCCACTACCTGTCATTGCAAACGCGACAAGCTATAGAGGTCCGGCCACCAACTACCGCCGCAACAACAATCGCCAACAAAATTGGCAGCAACAACAATTCTCTCCTCGACCACAAAATAACGGACCGCGAGGATACCAAGGAAAGTGCCAACTCTGTGGAGTTTTTGGTCATAGTGCAAGACAATGCACTCAACTACACCAATCGCAAGGTTATGCATCACCTCCTCCATCTTCGACAAACTCCTATCCACCATGGCAACCTCGAGCCAATTTTGTCGCCGCCCCACCAGCCCCTTACAATGCTATCAGTTGGCTACTTGATAGTGGCGCAACTCATCATCTCACGTCCGATCTCAATAACCTTGCTCTTCATCAACCATATCCCGGTGGTGAAGATGTCACCATTGCGGATGGTTCCGGGTTAACCATCTCCCACACTGGTTCTACCTCTTTATCTACCACCTCTTGTCCTCTTAAATTACAAGATATCTTATGTGTTCCTGATATTCAGAAAAACTTAATTTCTGTTTATCGCTTATGCAACACTAATCGTGTCTCTGCTGAATTCTTTCCTGCACATTTTCAGGTGAAGGACCTCAGTACGGGAACCTCGTTGCTCCAAGGCAGGACTAGGAACGAGTTATACGAATGGCCAGTCACACCCTCCTTCGCTACTACCTTCTTTGCCTCCCCAACGTCCAAAACTACTCTCCACTCTTGGCATTCCCGACTTGGTCATCCGTCTTTACCGCTTTTAAAAACCATTGTTACCAACTTTTCTTTACCTGTTTCAAATTCTTTTAAAGACACTCTCGTGTGTTCCGATTGTTTCACTAATAAGAGTCATCAACTCCCCTTTCACACAAACACTATAACCTCTTCTCGACCTCTCGAGTATCTTTATTCTGATGTGTGGACATCACCCATTTATTCGATCGATAACTACAAATATTATTTAGTTATTGTCGATCACCATACCCGTTATACATGGCTCTACCCTCTTAAACAAAAATCCCAAGTCAAAGATACCTTCATTACATTCACTGCCCTCATCGAAAACAAACTACAACAAAAGATTGGTACCCTTTACTCGGACAATGGTGGCGAATTCATCGCCTTACGACCATTCCTCTTTGCCCATGGTATTAGTCACCTCACCACTCCACCACACACTCCTCAACACAACGGCATCTCCGAGCGCAAGCACCGACATATTTTCGAGACCGGTCTAACGCTCCTCACACAAGCCTCAATGCCTAAAAGTTATTGGAGTTACGCTCTCACCACTGCGGTTTATCTCATCAATCGGCTCGTGACCCCAGTTCTTAACGGTGACTCTCCGTATAACAAGATGTTTCACCACCAACCAAATTATCACAAGCTCCGCGTCTACGGATGTCTATGTTTCCCATGACTCTGACCGTACTCAACACACAAACTTGATGCTCGGTCGACGCCGTGTGTATTCATAGGCTATTCGTTAACGCAGAGTGCGTACTTGTGCTTGGACAAAGCTACTGGTCGTGTATACACTTCTCGCCATGTGCAATTTGTAGAGACTGAGTTTCCCTTTGCTGCCCAATTTCCTCAATCCGCGAAAACCTCCTCATCACCTGACTCACCAACTTCTTACCCGACCGCAACTCTGATCCCGACTCGGCCAGCTCGTATAACTCCTCCGAAACCGCCTACATGCTCAGGTCCCTCTCCGACAATGCCAGGTATGAATTCTTCATCGACACCTATGATATCATCCTCTGCAACGACAAACTCTTCTCTATCATTAACCTCACCACAAACAGGCCCATTATCTCCTCCAAGCCCAAATACAAATTCCCCAGACCCCACCAATACCCAATCCACTCCAATATTATCCAGCCCAACTAATACCTCTACAAATCCACCAAATAATTCACCAAACTTAACTAGCCCAAGCCCAACTCCAAATCTATCTTCTTCTTCCTCAACCACAAATCCCACGCCTAACCCCTCCCCACCACCGAGAAACGCACACCCCATGCGTACCATATCCAAAAACAATATTACTAAACCCAACACAAAATTCTCTCTTACCGTTACCTCCTCTTCAACCAATCCCAAACCGAAAATCCCAACCACCGTTGCAGAGGCTCTACGTGATCCACGTTGGAGGAAAGCTATGTATGATGAAATAAATGCTATAATCAATAACGGAACTTATGAGCTTGTTCCCCCAGGACCCCATCAAAATATTGTTGGTGGCAAGTGGATTTTTACGATTAAATATCTTCCCACTGGTGAGATCGACCGATACAAAGCATGGTTTGTTGCTAAAGGTTTTCATCAACAACATGGACATGATTTTGAAGAAACTTTTAGTCCAGTCATAAAAACAACTACTATCCGATCTGTTCTACATGTTGATGTCAACAAATCTTGGAACATCCGACAACTAGATGTCAACAACGCATTTCTCCAAGGTACCTTAACTGATGATGTTTACGTTGCTCAGCCGCAGGGTTTTGTTGACAAGGACCGCCCGCATTACGTTTGTCGCCTAAAGAAAGCTCTCTACGGTCTTCGTCAAGCTCCGAGAGCCTGGTACCAAGAGCTCCGCCAACATTTGCTCCGACAAGGGTTTGTTAACAGTACCGCAAACACATCTCTCTTCACCAAGCGTGTGGGTAATGACTACATTTATATACTGGTCTATGTTGACGATATGATGATCACAGGCAGCAAAAACACTCTCATTAGCGATTGCATCAACAACCTAGCTGCTCAATTCTCGATTAAAGACCTTGGAGAATTACGTTACTTCATGGGTATTGAAGTCACACGCACGCAGTCAGGTCTTCACCTCATGCAAAAACGGTATGTTCACGAGCTCCTTGAGATGACAAAGATGCTACACGCAAAGCCGGTTTCCACTCCAATGACTCCAACACCGAAGTTATCTGTCAAATCTGGCACGGCTTTACCATTTCCGACAGAATATCGTCGAATCGTTGGAAAGCTCCAATATTTGTCACTGGCACGACCGGACATAGCCTTTGCTGTCAATCGGCTCTCACAGTTCATGCACCGCCCAACGGATATGCATTGGCAAGCGGTCAAGCGGTTGTTGCGCTATCTCGCCGGCACACCATCACATGGTATACTCATTCGCCCTAACACACCGCTTACACTTCATGCGTACTCCAATGCAGATTGGGCGGGTGACACGGACGATTATGTTTCCACTAACGCATATGTCGTGTACCTTGGTGCAAACCCCATCTCATGGTCCTCCAAGAAACAACGCGGCGTTGCCCGCTCATCCACAGAAGCCGAATATAGAGCGGTTGCCAATACGGCTTCTGAGTTACGATGGATCTGCTCACTCTTCACTGATCTTGGCCTTGCCTTGCCCGCTGCTCCAGTTGTCTACTGCGACAGTGTAAGTGCCACTTATCTCTCCACGAATCTTATCTTCCACTCTCGGATGAAACATATTGCGCTTGATTATCACTTCATCCGTGACAATGTCCAATCTGGTGCGCTACGAGTCACGCATATCTCCACGAAAGATCAGCTTGCAGACGCTCTGACGAAGCCACTCTCCCGACAAAGGTTCACGGATCTCTCTCGCAAGATTGGAGTCACATACGTCCCTCCATCTTGAGGAGGCGTGTACGAGATATATTATACAAGGACAATTATGTAATTAGATCTTCCCTAAGTGTACATGATCATCACTATATATATTGTAAACTTACAACGTAATATGATTAAGCATTCCAATCTATAATATCAACCAAAAACAAAATGCAAAAAAACAAAACCTCAACTGAAATAAAATAGAGGATCACACCTCACATACCATGAAAAGCAAAGAAGATAAATTAAATTGACTACATCACATCAGTAATTCGTTCGTCTTCAAAAACATCTTTAAGCCACCTTGGATATCCCTTTCGCCACATATGAATTTAAGAGACCATCCTTCACTACACTTTGAGCAAAGCCATGAGCACCCATGTTGCCTTTAGGCAATTCAGAGGTCATAAACCATCCACCTTGACCTATAGTAAACTGAATTAATTTTGAAATGCGTCCCAGAATCGTTGGCCAATCATTAGGTGAGTTGAGAACTTTGATTAGCTCTACAATTGTAGCCGCAACTATCACCTTATCCATGTGCAAATTTTTAATACGTTCTAGTGCCCGCTCCCAAACATTTTTAACTTGAAAAACTGATTGTACCCTAAGAAAAGCATGCATGTTGTGCAACAAAACTACTCCCTCACTGTCCCGTAAGATCCAAGATGCCCTAGACCACCTTGATATCTTGCTCCAAGCAAATCCAATGTTGCACTTTAAATATCCAGGTTTTAGTCTCTGCCACAGAGAAGTTGTATGCATTTCCCCATTTTGAGCATTTTTATTCATGTCTTAAACTTGAATTAGTCGCCATTGAGTTGCGTCACTAAAGACCTTTTGAAACACATCTGGAAGTCCGAAAAATCGATTCTCAAAAACCGCTTTGTTTCGATTTTTCCATAAGAGCCAAAGAATCCATGGAAATACAAACCGAACTTCATCAAGAATTGAGCTTGAAACATAGATGCTTAAAAGATGGATAAAATTTGGATAGATGAAAAGACCATAAACAGACAAAGGAGTTGGGATATTCAACAGGGCCCAAGTTTTTCGTGCCATTATGCAGCGAAAGAGAATGTGGTTGATGGATTCAATATCTTCATCGTAGAAAGTACATCCAGCCACTGCCATAATACCTCTTTGTCGGAGTCAATCATTGACCGCTAAGGCACCAGTGAGCATTCTCCATAAAAATTGACAAATCTTTGGTGAAGCTTTCAATGACCAAGCTTTCTCAATTAGCTCATTTAGAGACGGGTTAGCTTCTGCTTCAGCAATTAATTCCTTATGTTTCAGGTTTGCACTCAACTCATACCATGTTTTGACTGAATAAAGACTATTTCTTGTCCCTGTCCAACAGTAGGAGTCTTTCCTAAGTGGCATTGGTCGCTGCCGAGTGATTATATCAATGTCTTGGGGCATGACGAGTTGGTATAGGGCAGTGAAGTTCCAATTGCATGTCTGAGCATCAATCACATGACTCACTTTCAGGTCAATATCTACTAAAGGTTCTCTGCTATGAGCTATGCATGCATTGACATCAAATAACCATTCATCACATCAAAATCTCGTGTCTTTTCCATCCCCTATAACTCGCTTCAGCCCCCGTTTTAAAAGTTCTCGACCATAAAAAAAATTCTCCACGCATATGACGGGCGATAGCTGGTCACAACCGATAAAACATCTCTGTCAAGGTAATACCTGCTCTTAAAAAGCTGACAGAATAAAGTATGTGGTTCATTCAGCAATCTCCATTCCTGCTTCGCAAGGAGAGCTCGATTGAAGCATTAAATTTCCCTAAAGCTCATGCCACTATGTTTTTTATCAAGAGACATGCTCTCCCATATGTGCCAGTGGATCTTTGATCTGTTAGAATCATTCCCCCACCAAAAATTCAGAAAATCACTCGTTAAACTTTTGCACAATTCAATTGGAGACTTAAAATAGGTCATTGCATAAACGGGGAGCGTCATGGCAACGGATTTAACCAGTATCTCCTTACCACCTTGTAAAAAATTCTTCATATACCATCCATTTAATCTCTCTTGAAGTCTGTCACGAATATAAGCAAAGAGTTGAACCTTTGATCCACTCAAACATTCAGGTAAACCAAGGTAGATGCATGTACCCACAAGCGTAGCATTTCCAGTAGTTTGTTGAATCCATTCTCACATCTCCTCTGAAACTAAGTCTCCAATAGTAATGATGGATTTGCTAAAATTTATTATTTTCCACGATATGTGCTCATATTGATCCAAGAATTGAAGAACTTCAAATGTTTCCTCTTTGGTTGCTTTACATAAAAAAAAGAGTATCATCGCAAATTAGAGGTGACTAATAGTAGGACCATGGTGATGAAATTGTACACCAGTTAATGTCTTATGTTGTTCGGCCTGTTGAATGATGTGTACTAACGCTTTTGTACATAAGACAAAGAGGAATGGTGAAAGAGGGTCGCCTTGACGAATACCTCAAGATGGGACAAACTGACCATAGGGTTGACCATTGATTAAAACCGAATAAGATACTGATTAAACACAGCCCTTCATCCATTTAACCCATGTGTCATTGAAACCAAGTGCTCTGAGAACATCAAATAAGAAATACCACTCAACGCGATCGTAAGCCTTTGACATATCTGTTTTCAGTACCATAAAGTTTTTCGCAATCGGTTTGATTGTCTTGAGACTATGCACAACTTCATGAGCAAGTAGATGTTGTCAGATTTTAATCTTTTAGCCACAAAAGCTGATTGGGTGGGAGAGATAAGCAGATGGAGATGTATCTTCAGGCGATTAACGAGCACCTCGGATATGATCTTGTAAGTCATAGAACATAGACTAATAGGACGAAGCTTTTTCATATTCTCTGGTTTCTGAATTTTCAGTATCATGCAGATATGTGTGTGATTCCACTCATTTGGAAGCTGGCATGTAACAAAGAAGGATTTAACCTCTCGAAACAGTTGATCTTTGATGATGTGCCAAAATTTCTTAAAGAAAAAACTCGTAAAGCCATCAGGCCCAGAAAACTATCACTCTTAATCGAAAACGTTGCTTCAATAATCTCATCAATTGTGACATTTTTGGTAAGTGTCATGATTGTAGAATCAGTAACAAGAGTCGGAAATCCTTCCAAATATTCATGTGAAGTACATGGCTGAGAAGAGGAAAAAATACTTGTGAAATAGTCAATGGCTATTTCCCCTTTCGTGATGTCTGAAGTTTGCACAATTCAAGCCTCATCAACCAAAAGATCAACAGAATTACGAACTCGTGTGGACTTAACTGAGGCGTGGAAAAATTTGGAGTTGCGATCACCTCCTTTTAACCATTTATCTATGCTTTTTTTCCTCTAGAATTCTTCTTCATCTCTAAATGCTTTTGCCAGTTCTGACTTAATCATAGAAATTCTACTAAACCGAGAATGATGAACTGATGTTTCACGATCTAACTCCAATCGAAGTCGATTAATAGTAGCATATGAATTAAAAATCCTTTCCCGTTTAAAGGAACTGAGAGCTTGTCGACATTCTGCGAAAGCAGATGTAATTGAAACAGATTGTTGTTGAGTCCCTCTTTGACAAGCAAACAAAACAATACATGATTTTTTTCCGTTTGCCTCTAAGCGTTTATCGAAGCAAAATAAACCTTTCAGATGTTCTGTTGTTCCCTTAGCTTGTATCAAAACAGGACGATGATCTAAACATAGCTATTCAAAAAACCATTAATGAGCATTCAGAAACTGTGAAAACGAGGCAGCATTACCAAAGCGTCGATCCAACTTGCACTGAATCCACTTCTTCTTACGTACACCCAGCCATGTATAACCATTCATTTTGCTACTCATTGCATGCATGTCACAGTTAGTGAGCATATTACGGAAGTCTCGAAATAGTGTAAGCTTGTCGTAAAGGTCCACCAAGCTTTTCATCATTAGACAAGATTTCATTGAAATCTCCGACCATAGACCATGCTTCTTTACGTTGTATACTAATTCGCGTGAGCTTTTCACACACAATGGACCTATGTTTTGTGTTCGGATCCCCGTAGACACAAATCAAGAACCATTGATGAGACTCATGTAAGACCTTCATGTCAATAATTTTTTTGGATTCATCTAAAAAATTGATGTCGAGATTCTTCTTCCAAAACAAAGCCAAATCGCTACTTCTTCCAACCGGGTCAATTATTTTAACGTGATAATACCCAATCCAACTAAAAACTTCTTCAACAAATGATGAATTTTTTGTTTCCATAAGGAATAAAATATCCGGAAAATGTGTCTTTCTTATCTCACGGAGATGCCGAATTGTCTAGGGATTCCTTAACCCTTGAAAATTCCAACTTAGTATTCCTATTTGGATGGCAGCGATTCCTTCTCTAGAACCACCGAATTTGAAATTTTGAGGATCTTTGTTGGAGTTCCCTTTCCTCCTTTAGACTTTTTCAGAGTACATGTACCTTGTGTCTACTGCTTTTCTTCAATCGACAAAGGGGAATCTAAAGATGTTGTATGCTTGTCAGGGCCATGATCTATAGCTCGTTCATCAAATACCTGGTTCAGATTGCTTGGACCATCCGTCTTTGCCTTATGAGCCCTTTGTTGCCATGAGTTAGGCCTCTTTCTAGTACTTCTCTTATGTTTGCTTATTCCAGAAGAGATGGTATTAAAGATACCCCCAATCAAACCCGTAAAATATGTAGCATTTGAGGAACTTGATTCGGTGTGAATTGAGCTTTCAATTTCATCATCTCCTAGTTAAACAACACAAGCAGAATCAATGGCATTCGTCAGCAGTTACGAGCAACCAAACTATGTGTTTGTTTAGAGAAATCAGACACCAGGCCACAATCCTTATCAACATCATTAGTGAGAAGGGAATCTTTTCCAGACGTAGAAACAGTTTTTATCCCAGAGGATCTGTCTCCAAATCCTTGGTCGATTTTTGAATTCGTAGTATTCGAGCTTGTTTCTCTGCTAAGTCTGGGACCTGAAGATATTGTCTCATTTCGTCAAGAACTTCATTGTTAATTTTCTGCCTCTCAAGAGCCATATCGTAGCCAGTCTGATCATTTGTCAAAACTCCAAGCAGAGGATCATTCGGTTGGATAGTGTTGGTAATTAGTTGGATCGTCATTGTCATATACATAGTGTTCTTTGTCTCATTTGCTTTCTGATTGACTGGATTCAAGGGACATCGTTTCTTGTTAAGAGTGAGCCTCTGACATTGAAAGCACTGCTCGCAAACTCGCTCATATTCAAAGCCAATTTTCACAACCGTACCATCCGGCATTTGAAAGTCTTTGAAGTTGCGAAGTGGTTTATATATTCACATCGAACAAGATTTTGGCTCTCACATAATCCTTAACATGCGATTTATCTGGATTGAAAGCTAATTCAAGCATTTGGCCTACAAATTCTGCTATCTCTTGAAACATTTCTTGGACGTAGAAGTTCATAGGTACATGGAGGATCCATATCCACATGGGTTAGAGATTGAAGTAATCGTCCGGGGATGCTCAACCCACTTTCCCACCACCACACACCAATCCTTTTGAGTCCACACTCCAACCTTCATCACATCATCATGTCTTCAGCATATTTGAAAAGAAACAGAAACTAATCCTTAGATAGTGCCACGCCTCTAGCTCTTTCATACACTTTCCAATGAATGGGGAGCTCATAGATCAAGGCCTCCATTGATTGATTTTATGGGTTCAACATTCTACGCACCATACTATTGGAGTTGCGAGTACAAGCACTATATTTGGAAACACTCTTTAGAAACTCGGCTTGTCTTCCTCCAGAGACATCGCTCTCATGGCCTTAGCCAAATGAGGATCCAAGGAGAAAAAAAACAGAAAAAGTGAAGGATTTAGGTGATAATCGACGAACAAGCTTGAAGAAATTATGCAGTTACAAGAGAGTCTTCAAAAACAAACAAAGTAATTATTGCAATTACTCCACGGTATGAGGAAAATAAGAGAAAAGCTGATGAATCCTTTACACTAGGGGTTTTAGTATAATTTGTTTTTGCAGATAAGGTCTTAGCTTCTTCAAAGAATATTAAGGAAAAATATATTGTATACAACATTATTTGCATCCTATTTTTTAAACATTGAACGAATCGAACTTTACAGCACCATTAATATTTTTAATCTTATATCTATTACAAGTGATATTCAGTCGATCGCTCTTATAACCTATGTGAAACAAGAAGAATAACTTCACAAACGATTTCACTACGCTATTCTGCATGTACGACATCCTCGATTGTCATACTCTCTCCGCAAGACGAGACCACAATGAACGGCTCTGTCTGCATCATTTTGAAATCTCCCAAAAGTATTACATCTGATAATCTGCAAAAAAAAACTGCAAATTTTGAGAATCAAACATCTTATCTAGTGCAAAAACCTTTAAACCTTTAATCACTAGTCTAAAGGACTTCCACTTATTCACATCCTCTAATCGGTTAATTTTCAACCTGCCAATAAATTGTCACATTTATTTATTTATTATTAACGGATTGTCACATTTAACATTCGTTGATATAAAATTTAGTATCTCTTATACAAAACAGTCAGGTATAATTTTCCGAATTTTTAAGGTGAAGAAAGAAGAATGAAAGAAAAAATAATTGGAGTCAGAAGGAGAATGTTGGTGATATGCTTAGCAGCGTGGCTGCATCTTTACTGTTTCAAGTCAGCCATTTCTGCTTTTGCCTCCTTTCTCTTAGATATCACTTTATGATTGGATTTGGAATATTGGAAACATCTGTATTGTCTATTTTCTTTTATAGTTATGTTTTTGTTATAGTGTTTCGTAATATATGCATGATTAATTACATACGATTAAATATGTTTTTTCGTATAATTGGTTTTCATCAGAAAGTGTTGTGTTATCTCAACACATTTCAAACTTAGTAGTATCGTTATATGCTACACGATTTATTTGCATTGTATGCATGTGAAGACTGGAAAGTGTATTTGGTACGATATACAAATATTCGAACCCCTATAGTATTCATTTTTTTGTGAAATTGATGAGTTGAGTGGACTCAATTTCTAAAATATATGTTTATTTCGGCCATAAAATCCTTCTTATAAAAGTTAGCGGCGTGTGAAGATTTGGTGTTACATGAAACACGTTTAAGGCATCATTTCTTCTTCCATTTTTCTTTCTTTCTTATCGAGTATTTAATACTATCATATATATATATATGGCAGACAAAACTACTTGAGATGATAAAAGAAAGTGAAGGAAGGTTTGACTAATGGTGAGGCTGGTCAAAGCAGACAAGAAACGCCGTCGTTTTGGGATGCGCTCTCAAATCTAATAAAACAATCTTACGAAGCTTCCTTATCACTTCAACTCCGTAATTTCAAAGTATGAACGTATTCAATTAACCATTTGTGTATGTTTTTGTAAATAGATTCATTTAGCAAGTGGAATATCAAAAAGACATGCATGTAGATAAATACACACATATTAATGTACGTAGCAAATAAGGTGTAATCTTTTGTACGGGAATTTTTACGCTAATTTTACGGGATGTCTCTTTCTCCAATCACTACAAATCCCGGTGCATCAGCAGTATTTTATTCGATTTTCTTATAAATAAGTTCATGTCAATATACAAACTAACTTGATGTCATGCCGAAACAAACTATCATCTCAAGTCCATAAAAAATTGATCTAGGTCCCGTTCGTTTTTGCATCTGGATGCAGTATCAGAAAGCTCTATTTGATCATGCATTTAGATGTTGTTCGTTTTTGCATATGGATTTTGAATCTAAATGCAGCATCTAGGTGTAAATTTGTTCGTTTGTAAATTTGTAATAGCATCCAACTGCATTTAAGGTTTTTTGTGGTTTTAAAGTTTTTCGGTTTTTACGATTTTCATAGATTTGGCGGTTTTGCGACTTTCGCGTTTTTCGAATTTTGCGGTTTTAAAAGTTTTCGCAATATTTTTTCGTTTTTTATATTTTGCGGTTGCCGCAGTTTTGTAGATTTTATGATTTTACGTTTTTTACAATTTTTGCAGGTTTTTAAGGTTTTCTCGGTTTTGCGTTTTTACAATGTTTTACGGTTTGACGGTTTTATGCTTTTTGCGGTATGCGATTTTTTGTTGTTTTCTCAGGTTTGGCGATTTTTACGGTTTTGTCATTTTCACGGTTTTCACGTTTTTCAATTCTTACGTTTTTGTAGTTTTTGCACTTTTTAATTTTTTGTATTTAACTAAAATATCTCTTATATCTAGAAATATTTTGATATTTTAAATTTTGAGAGTCAAAATTTACATCAAAATTTTATTTTTTGTAGCATCTTAAATATCCAGAATTTTGCATATACGCATTTCAAATATCTAGATAATACATCTAGATGCAAATCAAAAATAGTTAAAACAAACAACATTTGTTATATTTGTATCCAGATTTACGTAGCATCTTGATGCAGAAACGAGATAGTTGTAGACTCATTAAAAGACAACATCTTAAACTGAATAAATTAGTGTGACATTAGTCTTTTCGTCCACCACAACATGGTTTTGCTACAATATTATCATATTTTACTTATATTTAGATTTGTTTCCTACATTTCCTTTCATTTAAGAAAAATCCATATTAAATACTAGATCACTATTCCGTAGGATTAATTAGCTACACTTGATTATATTATATTTTAAGTTCAAAATTACTATTCAGTATTTGTATTAACTTTTAAAGGAATTGAACTAGAAGTTTCAAAATCATGTTACCTGTATGATATCAAAATCAAATGTGCATTTGGAAAAAGTGTACAAAAACACTCTACAACTCGTCAACCACTAGTCGAACAGTGAGTTTGGATCTAACGCCTAGGTAGAAATTAAAGATTTAACCGAAATTAATCATAGGCTAATTTTTGAATTATTTTTAAATTTTTTAGTTTAAATCAATTTTATAAATATATAATAAATTTTTATTTTTGATTTTGTAGAAATTTTTACTTGCTTTTAGATAAAACTAACTATTTTATATAATTAATAATTAAATAATTTTTAGCCTAATTGTGGTTGTCAATTTTAGTTAAAAGTCTGATCCGATGAGTTAAATAGTGAAAATATTTGAAAAATTAGAATTAAGCATAAACTAATCGGACAAGTGCGGGCAAACGAATACCTGAAAAAGTAGTCCATATAGGCAGGAATTTCTAGAATAGGGGATAAGACTAAGGAACTGAAACTAATTTTCTTACAACTTAAAACTAAAATCTTATGAAATTCTCTATGGGGTCTTAATGTAGATATAATACATGAATTGTGGTTTGAAAAGCTATATACAATTTATATACGAACTCAAAAATTAATTATGAGAGTACGAACATTTCCAAAAAGAAATTTCATTATGAAATTGTAAAATTTTATATTTGAAGTTTGGGATTGTTTCTCTCAAAAAGCAAAACTTCATATCTCACTTTAAAAAATAGATTTTATATTATGATCCTTATACTTTTCATAGTTAATTTAATTCTCAAAACTTTTAATAGTAACCAAAACATACAATACAACACTATTAGTTAATATTTTGTTACACTATAACATAACCTTTTATAAAATAATAAAGATATAGTACTCTTATATACGATCAATTATACAATTCTAAATTTTATTTTAAAAAGTTTATGTAATTTTATGTATAAAAATTGAATATTTTAGAATAAATGCAGAATGTGAATGAGATTTAAAATATATAGGGATTAAAAAATGAACAAAAAGTTAATAAGAATAATCTATGTGGTATGTAGTTGTAGGAACTATTATGCTAATAGAAAATATGAAATTTCAAATTTGAAGTATTGAATAGTGAAACTTCAAAAATGAAGTTTCACTACTCAAAATTTCAAATTTAAAGTTTTGAAATTTCTTTCTGAAAAGTAAAAAAAATATATATTTGAAGTTGTAGATAGTTGTTCAAAAAAATTTGTAGATAGTATTTTGAAGATGCTCTAAGAATATCGAAACAAATAAATTCGCTTTTCTAAAAATTTCATGAGGAGAAAGAAGCAAGTGGGTCAGTGGTTGCACCACTACTGCTCCCATCTCACGAGACCCAAATTCGAACCATGCGCATACCTCTAGTGAAAAAAACTATTTGTCATACAAAAAAAAATGTCACAAGGAAAATAGAGAAATATCCAAATCTGCTTATACCCAAAAAGAGAGAAATTCTTAAGATTTGAATGAATTTTATAAAAGAAAAGATTAAAACATGAGAGAGAGGGAGAGAAAGCGAGGGAGAGAGAGAGAGAGGATTGAGGCGTGGGAAGGAGAGACGTTTATAGGATTTTGCCTCTTAATTTAACGACATAACTTCTCTTCCTCACAAATTGTTGCCTTTCCATTGGTTGGCATCCGCATGCATGCCCCTATTAATTATAAAGTATTTTAGTGATTATTGTCGTTAATATATTGTAACTCTCATTATGATTATCGTAATGCCTTTGTTACGCCTTTATTGCTCCTTCATGTGCTTAATCCCTCATTTTCGAACCCCTTCTTTTGTTGTCAAAGGACTCCAAATTATTCCATTGAATTCTCAGCAAAAGATTGTTTTTCCCCCCATAAAATAGCAAAAGATTGCTACCATCCCTTATGATTCAGTTTCAATTTTATAATAGAGTTTAATGAATCTTATCTATTAATAAAAGTATGAAAATGTTTATAAACATACTCTGTCCACAAGATAAATATGAATCCTAATAATAAATACAACAATATATACTTTAATATACCTAAGTACACCTTATCCTAATAAGTCCCCTCAAGATGGACGACCATTTGTATTGAAGATAACTTGGGAAGCAAGATGTATATCTTGCGAACCAACTGCTATGGACCGTAAAAGTCCGATTATGGAGTGAAACCCGTGAAGCCCAAACCGAAGAATATTCTAGAATTCTAATGTGATAAAGATTAGTTATTTAGATATATATCATAAGATTTAGATAAGTTTTATTTCTACTTGAGATAAGTTTAACTCTTATCTATATATATCATTGTATGTCAATCATTATGAACAACTCATTACAATATCATATTCTATATTATCTCACATGGTATCAGAGCAGGTTTTGTGATTTAAAAAAAAAAAGAAAAAAAAACTATGGAGATGATGACCGAAGGTGGAGACGACGAAGAAGATGGCACCGACGATAATGATATGTGTCTCTTCGTTGACGTGGTTTGGGATCCACGTGATTTATAAAAGTTATTAGTTATTGGTCTTTTTTATTTAACTAATTGTTTTTTTTCTTCTATTTAGTTTTCCAAATTTCAATTAAAATTTGCTACTAGGATCGTTTGATTTTTTTTTTTGGGTTAATGGAAAGAGTTGTTGATTCTGATGATAGAGTTGATGTTTGCTGGTTTGTGGCGTTCACTTGTTTAGTTTCACGAGTCTTCTTCTTTTCTTAGTTCTTTCTAAAGTCTTGAATTTTGTAAAACTTTTATGAGTTTTGATTTCTCATATTACGGGGGAGTTTTGAAACGCTCATGTTTTTAGGTCATTATTTTTAGTCTTATTGTGGACTGTCTGAAACAGGACGATTATTTCTACTTCTATTTGTGGAGCTGCAAAATTTGCGCCCACATGATGTTTTCCCCATATCTAAATTAAGGGATGTTTTTCCCTTGCTTATCAAGACCAAAGACGAGTTGAAGTTTCATCCCTATTTACAAGATTGAAGTTTATCCCGGAGGAGTCTGTTGACTTGCTTATCCGTCCTCGATATTATGTCCACGACATAGGTGTTCCGCTTTGTGATCGGGGATTTCGCGTTTCGCTTCTCACCTTTGTCGTGCGGGGGAGTATTGAAGATAACTTGGGAAGCAAAATGTATATCTTGCGAACCAACTGCTATGGACCGTAAAAGTCCGATTATGGAGTGAAACCCGTGAAGCCCAAACCGAAGAATATTCTAGAATTCTAATGTGATAAAGATTAGCTATTTAGATATATATCATAAGATTTAGATAAGTTTTATTTCTACTTGAGATAAGTTTAACTCTTATCTATATATATCATTGTATGTCAATCATTATGAACAACTCAATACAATATCCTATTCTATATTATCTCACAATTTGTGAGTTCAATCTTCACAACAAATTTTTGAAAATGTTTGCGCGGCAACGGTTTAGTGAGTGTATCCGCTAGTTGATCTTCAGAACTGACATGAGTCACACGTAACACATTCGACTGTACTCGTTCACGAACAAAGTGATATGCAAGCGCGCCATGTTTCACCCGAAAATAAAACACTTGATTAGCACAAAGATATGTTACTCCGATGTTATCTCAGTCAATTGTAGACGTAGTAGCAGACTGAAGATGTAGATCGACCATGAGTGACATTATCCACTGAAACCTCAGAGGTCGCATCATAGACCGCACGATACTCATCCTCCGTTGAAGATTTAGCTACACCTTTCTGCTTGCGCGAAGACGAAGATATTGGTTGCTTTCCAAGGAACACAATGTACGCCCCCGTAGACGTGTAATTATCACGGCTTCTAGCCCAGTCATCATCTCAGTAACAATGAAGATTAAAGGGTGTAGAAGCAGAAAAGAAAATGCCCTTGTATGCCATTCTTGCCAAATATCGTAAGACTCTTTTCATTGCTTCCTCATGAACCGACGTTGGCGCATGCGTATATTGAGAAAGACGATTTACGGCAAAGGCAGTGTATGGCCGTGTTAGAGCCAAATATTGTAAACTTCCAACCGTTTCTCGATAGGGTCTAGGGTCACCGAGAGCAACTCCAACAATACTAGTCAAGGATTCCGAGGAAGACATCAGTGTGGATATGGGCTTGGCGTGGATCATGTTTTTCTTCTGCAAGAGATATGTGATGTACTTTGTTTGTGTAAGCAGTAGACCTTTCTTTGTACGTGTTGCTTCCATTCCAAGAAAATATGAGATATTTCTAAGATCTTTAAGAGAGAATCGATCTGCTAGCAGCTGCAAGAACCGATCAACTTCTGCTATTATGTTTTCGGTAACGACTATATCATCAACATACACTAGTATGTAAAGAAGACATGACCCAAGACAAAGCACAAAAAGAGATGCATCCGCATATGAATTGACAAATCCATGATGTGTGATGAACTTCCGAATCTCGTTGTACCAAGCACAAGGTTCTTATTTTAATCCATAAATCGCCTTTCTGAGCTTACAGACATGATTAGGTCTGTCTTTGTCATCAAATCCTGTAGGTTGCATCATATACACTTCCTCAGAGAGAGTACCCTGCAGAAACGCGTTGTTCAAATCAATTGGCCATAATGGCCAGTCTTTTCCGACCGTTGTTCCAAGTACCAGACGCATAACGGCATGCTTGATTACTGGACTAAATGTTTCAATGTAGTCTAAGTCTGGACGTTGATGAAAATCCTTGGCTACTAATTGAGATTTATACCTTTCAACCGAACAATCAGGAAGCCTTTTAGTTATGTACACCTAATGATAACCAACAATACTCTTTGCTTGATTACGATCCACAAGATCCCATGTTCGATAAACTTGGTGCACATCATATTATGTGCTCATAGAGCACCTCCCCTTCTCATCTTAAAGAGCTTGCGTTAGATTTTCTGGTTCAAGTTCTTTGAGAATCGCCGCAAGTCCATACTTCGGATTAGGTTTGCGGATGTTGTCTTTGGCCCTAGTAACCATCAAGTGTGTGTTAGCTGGTACAACCAAAGCAGAAGAAGTTGAGATTGTCGACGTGTTTGGCAAGTTGGTGATCTCCTCTGATTCGGGAGAAGAGTCAACAGTGGGAGATATTGGCGTAGTAGAGGAGATGTCAGGTGCAACTTGTTCAGCTCCCTCACTTGAAGACTGAAAAACAAAATTAGTGCAACTATCAATGTTAGATGGCAAACATTGACCTTGTAATGGTGACGAATCACTGCTCATGGAGGAAACCACGCGTGGCAGCCGAAAAACTGGAGCTAGAGAGGCCAAAAGAGAGCCTTCATAAATATCGAAGACAAGGGAAGATGGTTTAAAGGTTCGTGTTTTAAATGGAAAGATATACTCATGGAATACGACATGTCGTGAAACATAGACTTGAGAAGTAGTTGTATCAAGACACAAAAAGACACTTTGAGTAAGAGAATAACCAAGGAAAACACACGATGTGGACTTTGGACTAAATTTCTTTTAACCATATGACTTTATCCACCGATAACACAAGCATCCAAAAGTCTTAAGCTTTGAGTAGTTCGGTTGTGTGGTGAAGAGCTTTTGGAACGGAGAAAGATGCAAAATTGTTGGCGTAATCATTCAGTTTATGAGTTGTATAGGCGCTGCAAATGAATAAGACCAATAAGTATTTGGATTGCCCACATGGTGAAGAAGAGAAAAACCAGCTTCAACTATATGGCAATGTCTCCATTCTACCATCGCATTGTGCTCTGGAGGGTGAGGTAGAGAGGTTAATTGGGATATGCCATTGTCCGACAGAAATTGTCTGAGAGCTAAGAATTCGCCCCCATTATCCGAATATAGCGTCTTGATCGTGCTGTTGAATCTGTTTTCAACAAGAATTTTGTACTCTTTGAACACAAGAGTGACCTGTGAATTATATTTTAGTGGATAAAATCATATATATCGTGTAAAATGATCCACAAATATTACATAATACTTGTAGCTATCAATAGACAAGACCAGAGAATAAAGAATTTCAAGAGGAGAAGTAGAGTTAGCGTAGAGACATTAAATGGAAGCTTATGACTTTTATTACTTGAACACGAATCACATAAAAAAGAAGACGACAAAGGATAAAATAGAAGAGAAAACTTAGAAATGATATGACGAAGTGTTTGTAGATTGGGATGTCTTAGTCAAGAATACCAATCAAGTAAAGAATTATTAGTGCATGAAAAAGTAGAAAACGAATTTCCATAGGCGTCCATCGGCCACTGGTATACTCCATTACGGGCCTTACCATTGTGAAGTGTTGCTCCCAAGCTGAGATCCTTCACCTGAAAAGACGAAGGACAAAGTTGAACCATAACATTGTTAGTTTTGCATAATTTGTTTACAGAAATCAAGTTCTTTTTCATTGAAGGAACGCAAAGAACATTGTGTAGAAATAACGGACGAGTATACGAGGGAAGACGAGTGGAACCAGTGTGTGTGACAAGTAGATTTGTACCATTGCCAATCATCACGTCTTCACCTCCTTGGTACGATGTGTGCAACGTGAGATTGCTAAGATCAATTGCAATGTGATAAGAGGCATCACTATCTAAAAGCCAAGGAGCATGATCAACACTTGTAGCAGCTGTGTAGTGAGCTTGTTGTTGCCATGGCGGAGGTGTAAGGGGAGATGATGTGCTGACTATTGCCATTGTTGCAAGGGATTTGAAGTTGTGGCTGGAAAGCAGCCGGAGAGTTATATTGTGGACACCGTCTTGCACTACGTCCCTGCAAACCAAAAATCTGACATTTACTAAGTAGCCACGACCAGACCCTCCGCTACCAAAACCTCTGCGACCACCATGTTGAGCAGAACCAGCGCGTCCAAAGTTTTGAGTTAGAGTGGATCGATATTGAGTGTTATTAGTCATAGTTGGGACAGAGGCCTCTGATACCTTCGTCAAAAGTGTTTTTTCTCTGTTTATGAGTTTTTCATGGAGCTCATCAATTGTTATTAGAGTGTCTCTCCCATTCACCATCTCAACGATAACTTTATAATTTTCTCCAAGCCCATCAGTAATGATATCAAGAAGGTCCTCATGGTCAACCAAGTTGTCTTAGTCCAGTGGTAAAGGAGCTCCAGCTGGAGTGCCCGCCCCTGGGTTCGAGCCTTGGCCACTGCGGAATTCATATATGGGCTGCAACGTCCAGGAGCCGACACGTGGAGAGACGTTTGGCCGCCCACGTGGCTAGTCTAAGCGATCCGATAGTCTAACACGTGGACCCCTGTCCTATCGGGGAGCATTAGGATACCTGGATTATCAAAAAAAAAGGGTCCTCATGGTCAAACGGAGCTCCGAGAAGAGCAAGTTGATCCACTTTTCCAATGATTCCTCTCATGTAATCATTTACAAATAGGTTTCCTTTTGAACTTCGTTTGAGATGTTGATGAAGTTTCTTGATGTGCCTACGAGAAGGTTTACGATAGGTTTGATTGAGAATATCCCAAATCTCCTTTGTCGTTGTTGCTATCGCAACAATTGGTTGGACACTTACGGTTAAAGATCCTAACAAGCTGTTGTAGAGCAGTTTGTCCTTTCTTTTCCAGGCTGCAAACCGAGGGTTCGGGTGTTCCTTACCTGCTGTATCGACAACTGTAGCCGAGGGGGTGTCTTTATTATTGGCTAAAAAGACATGAAGCTCATGTGCTTCTGGAAGAGCTTTGGTCTGTAAGCGTTACGTGAGAAAGTTTGTGGCCGTGAGCTTGGTTATAGAGGTCATATTCAAAGATATGAGCGTACTCTTTGGATACTTATGATCAAAAACAGGAGAAGAATCAGCTGTGAAAGTTGAGGAAGTTTCGACTGACATCTTCCTTAAGGTATTTAGAAATCAGGTTTTGAGTTTTACAAAGGAAAAACTATGAAGAACAGAAAAAACAATGAAAGCAAGAACAAAGGAAGCGATTAAAAAAAGGAAAAGGAAAGAAGAAGAAGAAGAAGAAGAAGAAGAAGAAGAAGAAGACTCAATGATTGTTTTTCAAAGGATCAAAAAGAGCTCTAATGCCATAATAGAGCTTAACGAATCGTATCTATAAACGAAAGTATGAGAAGGTTTATATACATACTTTGTCGACAAGATAAGTACGAATCCTAGATGATAAATACAACAATATAAATTTTAATATACCTAGATAAGTACACCTTATCCTACTATTTTATAAGAATTTTTTAGTAAGAAGCAGAGAGAAATATGGAGGTTGAATAATAAACCAGTATTCAATTACAGGATTACAGAGGCTTCCACATTTTTATTAATCATTAAAAATATTTTTAGTTATGCTCTTAAGAAAATCGAATTTAACAAAAACGAAAAAAAATTTGGAGGTTAAGTCTCTCACAAAGAATGTATAGGTCACTTATACATTTTTGCATTATCACATATAACTCAACTAGTTTGTTGGTCCGCATACGATGCGGGCATTAAAAAGTTTATAAATATTATAGTTTTGATAATTCGGAAATATATTATTTTTTTCAATTTATAAATTATACTATGCATTTATAAGTTAAATTAAAAAATTTAGATTCTAAAAATTTTAGTTGTATTATTTATAATTTTATTATGTACACTTTGCTACGTATGCTAAATTGTTTTTTCAACATATTACCACGCTAGAAACTACAATATAGTAACACTAATTATAATATTGGTGTTATCTAGGAATTCTTAAATTTTTTAGTTTTTAAAACAGAAAATTTAATTATAATATTATTAAAAAATTTTACCATTACAATTTATTATATACACATAAAAACGTTGAAAATATAATACATTTTATTTAACATAAGTACTCTATATTTTTTGTAGGCAAAAAAGATTATTTAAAATTTTATTTTTCATTGAATTTTGTTTTTGTCAACTTTTTTCCTTGTTCGCTCTTTCTTTTTTTTTTTCTTTCATATTTTCATTTTTTATTTATTAAAATTTTATTAAGGGTATTCTGTAATCAACTACATCAACTTTTAATCTCGGAAAAATTCACTTTGCAAATAATATATAAGATAGATTCACCAAGAAGAAAACAACAAGAATGTACTATAAAACCAGAGTTTAGTCTTCACTAACTTTTGTAGTACTTTTAAGCATTTTTTTATGACAATAATTTTTATTATTTTTTTCAATGTTTTTGTTATGTACTCCATATTGACTCTTAAACTAGTCATATTTTTTACGACCCACAAATACTACGAATAAGGAAACTCAAGACTATTTTGAAATTTAAATATTGAGTAAATCTAAATAAATAAAAGAATTGCAAGAAATTTTGCTGAGAAAAAGTGCAAGTCCGAAAAAAAAATTTTAACTGATAAGAAACAGAAAAGGAAACCATAAGTAATTAATTTTTTTGTATACACATATTCAAAACACATAAATGATGCAACCAAAAAGGTTTGTGCATAATAAACGTATCTGAAGAATCGAATCGGAACAAAACCAAAAAGTCGGTTGAAATTGAATTAGATTATTGGAAAATAGCTGACTGGATCTAACTCATAAATATCTTTAGGTATCATGTCGGATTGGTCATTACCCAAAAACCGAACATGAACCTGAAAAATAACCAAACATAAACCCGAAAATAACCAAACATACATCTTACCCTGTGTAACCCTGAATTTTCTCTAACCCCTGAATACCCTTCAACTTCCTTACTCGTTTTTTTCCTTTCTAAGAGATGAAATTTGTTAACCTAACATTCAATCTGAAATCTCAACACTTCAAATTCTCGTTCTCTCCTCCGTTTGAGACTGTAGGTTCAGTCTTTGTTCCTCGGAGAAGATGAAGCTCGTTAAGATGTGTTTTGAGAAACTTTATAGGGAAAATAGTGCATAACTTAAAGATTTGACTCGGTCCATATTTACTTTTCTGAGAAGCCTGTTTCATAAGTGTAATAGTAGATACAAAGGATCAACTGCCCAATCATCTCAGTCTACTCAAACCTCATCACTTAGTGGTCTAGAGAAATCCTAAGATACGAAATGGAATTGGTGGAAGATGATTTAGGTTATGAAATGATGGATTGCATGTATAAGGAGATGGATGAAGAAATAGGAGTCCAAAATACAAGAGATAATTTGGACATATATATGAAAGATAATGCTGAGAACCCTAAAAGTTTTCCTGGATTGGAGTGTGATGTGTTGTTTTGGTGGAAACTCAACCGTTCCAAATTCCATGTTTTACAAAAATTGCAAAAGAAGTTTTAACAATGCTAATGTTTTTTTTGTTCAATGTTTACAATGCTAATGTCTTATGTAGAATTTGAAAGTATTTTTAGGACAATTGGTCAAATTTTAAATTCTTACAAGAGTTGTCTAACGCATTTTATGGTTGAAGTGCTCATATGTACATAGCAATGGATAAAACAAGAGCTAGGTGTAGTGAAGCAAGAACACTGAAACGCATGCTAGCTGAATTATAGTTTGAACACAAGATGAAGCGATGTAAATAATCACTTTTACTCTCTTTATTGTAAGTCACATGTTTAACATTATGCGTACGATTATTTTCAAACTATGACACTCCAAATCAAAGAGAACAATGATGATGAATCAGGAGCATACAAGAAGGATGAAGTAAGTACAAATATTCTCATTATTATTTCAACATTAGTGTTTGTTAGTTGCTTTTGTTCTTATACTACATGAGTAGATGGTGTTATAATGAATGACATTAGTGTTTGTACTCATTTTGATAGCCTATGATATTGAACTTTTTTAAATGTTAAGACATGAGTTTTTGGATATTATGTTGTTCTTCTTATATGGTTTGGATTCTAAAGTTTGGAATATATTGTGCTTGTTTCTCATTTAGGTTTTGTAGTTTGATACTGAGAATAAATCCTTTCGGGTAAATAACCGATCCTGAAATGAAGACAAACTCAAAACCATGTTCCCATACATCTGGAAAGACATCTTTGGTATCAAACCTAGCTCAATAAACGTTGATGATAAGTATGTCTGGATAACGAAAAGGTGAATACACCACAAAATCAAGTTATCATACCGTTATTGAGGAAATAGAACTAAATATGATAAGATTTCAGTTCTAAAACAGTTCTCCACAAAAAAACACATGAATCAACCTGAAATTGAAATATATTACCCTGATCTGATTTGAATTCACAACCGAATATCGAAATATCTGAAACTCTAAAGACCGACTCGAACTCGATTGTATACTCGAATTTCCAGACCTAAAAACTAAATATTGAAAATTCGTTTCTTTACAATGTTTTACATTGCTCATGTCTTTATATATATTTTTACCGTAATCTTGACGAATATAGATTACACAGATCTAAAATAATAATAATAATAATAATAAAATAATAAAAACCTACGAGCTCTCTCTCTAAAGAAAAGCAAAAAACCAGCGACTGTTTTCGCCGAATCTGGTGGTTCCACCACCGGAGAAGGTTTTTCTCTCCTTTAATCTTTTTTGTCCTTTGCTCCTTTCTCTCCATCAGTAAGTTGCCTCCGGTATGCTCTTACTCCTGGTTATGGCGTCTTATCTTCCTAAATCTAGAAAGTTCAAAGGAGTTTTGGCCACTGTAATTGGTTGTGAGGCAAAGAGACAAAGCTGGTGGGGCGATGGAGTCGGCTTTTTAGTAATGGAGGCTTTTGGGTGAATTTTTCAAGATCTAAGCCTAGATCTCTTTATTACCGGAAAATTCTCCTCGGCGTGGTGGTGCATGAGGCTACGTCTCTTCCTCCTTCTCAGCTCTGGTCTCGGTTGGGAGCGTTTGTTGCGGTTCTATGTCTTCCCAGTCTAGGAGTACTGGCCGGGGAAAAACCCTAAATCGTCGCACAAGGATGGCTTCGAGGGTTTTCTCTCGGAGATGCGTGTCAAAGGATAACACAATTTTGTGTGTTTGGAATAGATTTTCGGCGGAGTGAGACTTTGGTTGGTTAGCGTTTCTTCTTGCTTGGGAGTCTCGGCGAAGAGATCAACCGGTCTTGATTCAAGAGGTGTTTTGGTGGTTGGTTAGGGTAAGTTAGGAGGTCTTCTATAGCCTTGGTACATCTCAGCTTATGACGTTTTTCCTCTACCCCTATCTCGGTCTTGATTGGAATTTTAAGTTGGCTTATGTTATTTTCTTTTTGTTGCTGCCTGGGTTTGGGATTTGCTATTGCTGCTTTAACTCTGCATTATTGGTTTTCTTGGGCTTAATCGGATCGCATCTTTCATTTACCGGGTTATGTCTTGGTGGGTGAATCGGTTAAGCGGCCTCTAGTCTCCTCTACTAGTACTAATCATCAAATTCGGTCGAGATCTGATTAGATGGTGCGTCCAACTCTTCGGTTTTTGGTCGTTTATAATACGATTCAACCGTCGTTCGGCTTATGCGACGGTTTTCCGTCGTGCCATCATAAGGAAGCACTTGTTGTTTTAATTTCTGAAGACTTCTCATTTTAATAGAGGACGAGAAGATTTAAAGTCTGAGAAAGGTTATTGATCTTGGACAATTTCTTCTTATGAAAGCTAATTGTGTTAAGGAGTAAGCAGTGATGGTTAAGTTTCAGACTCTTTCATTTTATTTCAGTTGACGTGTTTTTTGCATTAGATTATTCGTTTTCAGCTATTTGGCTTCCCCTGTTGTGGACATATGACTCCCTTTTTGTGGGTTGTTGGTTCCGTTATCGGTATCACCGATAGCCTCCTCAGAAGTTATTAAAGATTACACAAATCTCTTTGTAAAACAAATGAATCTGTATGGTAAAATTTTGTGGGTCAAGTGTGTGTACATATGGATAATGGGAAGAATAAACAATACATAGAATAGGAATTGGTGAAGAGGGCTCTAGTTGACATACACATCTTACCTTCCAATAATTTAAATAATGTAAAGGAATAACAAAAAGCTATTATTTCAAACATTCATAATACCAAAATTAAATTTTAAAAAATCGAAAGTGTAATGATAGCTTGAACACCCCACGAGCCATTCAAATCTCAACTTCTTATTCATTCCCCAAGAAGAAGAATAAAGAAACTAAAGATTATATAGAGACTCAAAATCTCATATATCTCCATTTTCTTCTTCACAAATCAAAAACCCCTCGCTTAGCCTCTCCAATGGCTCTCGAAACTTTTCTGGTAAAACTCAAAAACGCCATCTCCTCCAAACCCACTTCTCGTCGATCATCTCCTCCGATCACCAGGTCCACCACCACTTCCTCCATCGGAGTTCTATCTTTTGAGGTGGCTCGTCTCATGACCAAACTCCTCCACCTCAGTCACTCGCTTACCGACTCAAATCTTCTCAGTCTTCGAGACCACTCTCTCTCCTTAGAAGGCCTCGCCAAAATCGTAACCGGCGACGAAACTTTCCACCTCAACCTCGTCTGTGCTGAGCTCGCCGATAGTCTCGGCCACACCGCTAATTCTGTTTCTAGGCTGAGCCGTCGCTGCAGCACGCCGAGTCTCCGCTCTTTCCACCGCTTATTCCATGAGTTCGCCGACATGGGTCGTGACCCTCATGGCTGGGTCATGAGCTGTAAGGACTCCGAAGCTAAGAACAAGAAAATTGAAAGGTAACCAAAACTTACTTACACTTACAACATATAAAAATTGATGTAAAAAAAAAATAAAAATACAACATATAAAAACAGCATAGAGGGATTGAATTTTTGTTTTTTTATATGTTAATGGAAGCAGATATGTGAGTGTGACGACAGCTTTGTATAGAGAGATGGAAGAGATGACGATTTTAGAGAACTCTTTGAGGAAACACAGTCTACAGATTGGGATCGGATTCGTAGAAGACGAAGACGAGTACGAGTACGAGAACAAGAAAGATGCCATCAAAGTAATGGATCTGCAGCAAAAGATTGAGAGACAGAGACAACATGTCAAGTATCTTAAAGACAGATCTCTTTGGAACAAAAGCTTCGACACGGTCGTGCTGATTCTCGCCAGATCGGTGTTCACAGCACTCGCCAGACTCAAGACTGTCTTCTCCGCCGCTTCTTATTGTCCTCTGCCTCGATCTCTCTCTTCTTCTTCTTCCTCGATGAATCTCGTTCACCCCAGCCCAAACGACGAGGAAAGAGTCAAAACAGCGTCATCTTCTGCATTTCTGGAAGAAAGCTCGAGACTTTTGAAACCGCCGGAGACGACTTTAGGCGGAGCTGGTGTGGCGCTTCACTACGCCAATCTGATAGTCGTGATGGAGAAGATGATAAAGCAGCCACAGTTGGTGGGTCTCGACGCGAGAGACGATTTATATGGGATGTTGCCCGCGAGCGTAAGATCGTCACTTAGGTCGAGGTTAAAAGGTGTTGGGTTCACGGCAACGGATGGCGGCTTAGCGGCGGAATGGAGGGCGGCGCTGGGTCGAATCTTACGGTGGTTGTTACCGTTGGCGCAGAATATGATTAGGTGGCAGAGTGAGAGAAGCTTCGAGCAGCAGCACATGGCGACGACGGCGTCGGCGTACAGTCAGAGTCGAGTGATGTTAGTTCAGACACTTGTGTTCGCAGATAGAGCTAAGACAGAAGCAGCCATTACAGAGCTTCTTGTTGGGTTGAATTACATCTGGAGATTCGAGAGAGAGATGACTGCTAAAGCTCTCTTCAATCTACACTCTCCTCCTAATCACAACTAATTTTTTACTGTAGACTTTTTTTTTTCTTTTGTCTTCTTTGTTTTGTTGGTTTATTTTTGTTGGTTTATTTGATGATAGGAATTATAAAAAGTGATATGGGTGGGGTTATTATTTTTCTTGACTCGAGAGATAATTTCTAAAAGAAAGATGGTGTAATGTTTAACAATGTATATACTATATTGGAATGAATTTACGACGGAAATAGTTTTACCAAAAACCAACTCACTATCAAAAACATAAAATGGATCTTCTCTCTTCTCTCTCTTCTCCTTGAATAAACTCTAGCAGATCTGTCGCGGCCGCTGTCGCCGGTGGCTCTTTTCTCCTTTTCCATTTACTTTCCTTCTTGTCATGCCTCTCAGATCCGATATGTGAGCTGCTGTGAGAGCTCAAGTCGTCGTCTCTTCTCCGACCAGTTTTGGGACGTTCCGTCTTGTTCTCATGGAGGGTTGACGAGGATTTGAAGCAGGGTGGGAGGCAAACCCGACTTTTAGGGTCTCAGATCTGAGCTTTGTTAGTTTTCAATTTTCTGTTCAACTCTCATATATGTTGAGTTCGGGCAAGTGTGGTTCGATTTTCCTCTTCCGCTGTTAGATCCGACGTTGGAGTAAGGGTCACAGAGCTTTGGGCTCGACGGTGGGTTGGGTCGTCATCTCAGTTGCTTTATTCTATTTTGGGGTCCTTGCAGAATATCTCCTTAGATGATGGGCCGAAAAGGACTTCGGAGAGTCTTCGGAGAGCCTCCGAAGGCGTTCTTTTCTGGGGGTGTTTATAAGAGGCGTTGTTTGCGGTCTTGTTTTCTGGAGTGTATTGCCAGCTCGTGTCTTCTTCGGTTGTCAGCTTCAGAGTAGTCTATGACTCTTGGAGAAGAAAGTGCAGGAGGAGGCTCCTCATCACGGACATCAGCCAAGTTCCAAGCTTTTTGCTTAGCCGCGGAGACGTTTATGTTTCTAGTTGGTGTGTCATATCTTTCTTTGATCTTGCAGTTTCCGGAGCCGTTGGATACTCGCCAGATCAGAGGATGAGGAGACCTTCCCTTGTGATGCAACCCAAGATCTCTGAACAAGAAAACAAAATTTTTAGATATGAAATTCAAGCTTAGATCTTCGATTTTGAAGTGTAGAATTCGATGGAAGATGAAGCAAAAAGGATAGATTGATTCAGTTCTAGAGAATTAACTCTGTAATGAAGCAGAATCGAGTGGCTCTTAGAGAATTAACTCTGTAGCAATCTGTTTTGTTCAAGATGAACAAGGGATTCACTTTGAGAAAGAGAATAAAACTTTTAAAAGAGAAAACTCTTAGTTAATAGAAAATTCGATGATCCTAAAACAATGAATCTAGAAAGCCTTAAATAGAAAAAGAAAACCCTAAAATCTAAAGGAGGTGGCGATAATTCCATTCCCATAAGGAAGAGGATTTTTGCAGAACAAAGCCCAAATTTGGGTTTAAAATCAGACCCAAAACAACAAAATTAAACTAAGTCTAAAAAGGCCTAACTTAGATTAAACCAAACCAAAGATGGAATGATTTAAAATGTTGGTTAAGTCTTGAGTAGCTTCTTGATCTTCATTCTGGTTTGATTCTGAATAAACCAAAGCAGCAATNACAGGCCCATTAGAGAAGATAAATGGATCTGAGTCTTCTTCCTTCTCTTATGTCGTTATCTCCATGCCCTCTTCGTCTTCACTATCACTTAGCTCCAGCTCAGTCTCGTGATCAGCCTGTATTGCATCATCCCCTCCCCCTTTTAAAGGATTTTCCCTCAAATCCGCAGTACCTACAGGAAAAGGAATCATCAGCAACATTAAATGTGGAACTTACAACAAACTTACCTTGAAGATCAATCTTGTAGGCATTGTTGTTGATCCGCTCCAGCACTTTGAATGGTCCAGCTGTTCGCTTGTTCAGTTTAGACTTCCACTCTTCTGGAAATCTGTCTTTCCTTAGACGAATGAGAACCATATCTCCGGGTTCTAGCAGCAATTAGCGGTGTCGCCTATTAGCATACCGTGTATATGCATCAGTGCTTGTCTCACTGTTCTTCTTGACCTGTTCATGCAAGGAAACAATGTACTCGACCTTGACTTTTCCATCAAGATTAGCTTGTTCTTTTAGAGGTAAAGGCAATAAATCCAATGGAGTCAAAGGACTAAAACCATAAACAATCTGAAAAGGTGAAAATTTCGTGGTCCTATTGACCGAATTATTATAGGCAAATTCGACATATGACAAGCAATCCTCCCATAATTTTAAGTTCTTTCCTACAACAGAATGCAACAAGGTAGACAAAGACCTATTAACTACTTCTGTCTGTCCATCAGTTT
>OVAN01003053.1:0-30656 GCA_900406275.1 Anastatica hierochuntica
AATTGATCATATCATTGTTTAGCCTCTGACGTAAATATATTATAGAAGAAATTGATTTTCATTTTGATATTAATAATCCATATCGTTAATAAATCTATGAAAGTATTTGTTCTTTACTTTTGTTTATTTATAACAAAAATTAATATCATCTTTAAATCTCTTTTTGTATTAGATTATATAAAAAATATGAATCTCACGCTTTGGAAGCGCGGGTCAATATCTAGTTGGTTTTTATAAATAAAACAACAAAGAAATTTGCCTAAAAATATCTCAACTTTCAAATTTAGGCCATTTTATTTCTCAACTCTCAAGTAAGTCATTCTATTCTTCAACTGTATGTAACCTTCCTTATCATATTATTAAAACTCAATCTGCATGAGTAGCAGAACCAGATCGAGGCATAATGGCCTCTTTAGCAATTGTATCCGCCTCGGTATTTGCGGTACGAGGTACAAATTCAAAAGAAATGGAATTGAAAGAAGGTATCAAAACTCTAATGTCGGCAAGTGTTGCATTGATGTCATTGTGGTGGCCTTGTTTATTGAGCAGATTCACTAACGTAAGTGAGTCGGAGAACACATGGATGTCCTTGAACTCTTGAAACAGAGCATATTGTAGAGCTTCGGCCAGCGAGAGAGCTTCAGCTACGAGAGCTGAGTCTACGAAAGAGTGAGTGTTGGAGTGTGTCCCCAAAACACCCTCCGCATTCGAGCGGAAAATACATCCCATACCACATTTCAACGTCAAAGGGCACCATGCGGCATCCACAAAACAGATGATACCCTCACGATTCTCCGTATCCGGTGGCCGTTGATGCCCATTTAACCTGATGTAACCTTCCTAAAAATCTCCAACTTTGATTGATCATACCGTTTTGTACCCGAAAAAGTCAACAATAACACAAAATTTTAGGAAGATTACATATAGTTGAAGAATAGAATGACCTACTTGAAAATTGGAGAATCAATTGGACTAAAACAAATGTATTTATTGTTAGATTTAATAACACATTTATTATTTTTAAAGGGAGAAAGTTTTACCAGATCTTTCCTCAAAATTTGGTAATTACATGTCGAGAGATAAATCAATAATTCAATATCGGCATTATCCACGCTTTATTTTTCAAAACCGAGTCCAAATACCTTTAGATATGGCAATTATATACATCTACACAATCTATTATCATCAATGATAGAGAATTGGATGATACCAAAGTAAAACATCTTATTGTTGGAAAAAAGTTTGGGATTTCATTTGAGTACCAATACAACCAAATTTAGTTAACCAAAAACTAGGTCGAATGGTGAAAGGACGAAACTCACTACTAATCTAAAAACTCAACAATGCATACCCAAAAGGTGTGAACAGAACAAGCTCTCTCACAGCAGATATTTCTCCACAACTGTCCGACCAAACTTCTCCTGAACATCCTTTGGCGTTTCGACCTAACCAAAAAAGAGAAATCAGGTCAGGTTCCAGCTAATAATTTTACCTAATAACTAAATTTTCATCATGAGCTCACACCACTCACCGCATTCAAAGCCTTTAAGACTGCTTTAACAGTGTTGTATGAATTCCTCGAACCAATCACCTGAAGGATTTGGACCACAATCATACTTTTTAACTCAAAAGGAAAACAAGAGTCGACCTTTTATTAGAGGATAACACACCTTTGATTTGATGTTCTTGAACCCTGCTAGGAGCAACATTGTTTTGACAACTCTCCCAGCTTTCATTCCCGTTGTTGTTGGTGCAGGCCATAGATATAACTAATTGCATATTTAAGTCTATAAGGAACGTGTATACACACACAAACAAAAAAAGAGATATGAATTGAACGTATGGTCATAAATGGACTCAAATAAATATACCTTAGTTTTCTTGTAAGATGTCTGTATTGCATGTGCAATGGTGTGCTCTTCATGACGCTCTATGTAATGTAGATTCTGGAAGCATTTCTCATACGCCTATTTTGCAGTTGTTAGAAACGAGAGAGGATGAGAATTAACCGAAGCCGCAATATAAAATGATGTATGAAGCCATTCTAACAAAACAGACTGATAGCACATGTTTTATTCTTTGACCAGTTCAAAAATAAAATCGATATAGAAATAAAGACAATCATGGACAAAACAATACTAAAAAAGTCTTGTCTACCAACTTAAAGTTGGACACAAATTTTGAATTTTATATTACATCTAAGATAACGAGTACTAATGTGAGATTACCTTCTGCATTGCAGATTGGCCAGTCTCACCTTTTGCTTTTGCATACCCAATGACACCTTCATAGTTCCCGCAAACCATCAATGCAGTGTACCTTTCAACTCTACCACCCTAAAATAAAAGTCTACTTTTACAGCCCAGCAAATGAACTAAAATCCACAAAAAGAGAGAAATGTCAGACAACTATACCTTCGTGACCTTAGCAACTTTTTTTACATCTATCACATGCACATCATATCCCTGCAAAAAGGAAAAAAAATCACCTGAATAGCATTATATATAGAAATAAAACAGTGCTAATAATTTCGTTAACAGACTGAGATAAAAGATATACGCCAATATCTACCATGGTCCAGGACAAGAAAACTTCGCAACATACCACACAAAATGTATCATGAGGCTTAACTTATAAGCAAAAATAAAGATCATGTAGCTATTAGGTGGCCTTCTTAAATACTCATATGTGTTTGGCAGCATTAAAGCATTGCAACCATATATATACTATCTAATTATAGTTATAACCTCATAGAATGAGTGACTGAGCTTACTAGACAACTCAAGTAGAACCGTGAAAAAATGCAAACATCTTTTAAAATCGATACCGCATTGTTCTAGCATAGAAAACATCTTAGAGCAAAACCAAGCATGAGTTTTATGGCAAAGCGATTACTTGAAAGAGAGGGCTACAACCACAGGAAAATTTCTAATCAAGGGCCTTAATGCAAACTCTATTTCTTAGCAGCCGTAAAATCATCTCATACACTGATGCTGTTTCTTGTATCTCAAATGTTAGGAAGTGAATTTGTTTACTGTACCTCTAGCATCTTTATTTCAAACTTCTGGACACTTTTAACTTATCTAACATAGATCATCACAAACTTATGTTGTAATAAATATGAATTGGTTGTTTAGTTTCTGCACCCCAAAAAAAAGCTCTAACGAGAGATGATGAATAAATAGAGAATGCACTAACCTTTCTATATAAAGGCTGTCTCTTCTTCTCTGTCAAAGCATTTCTCTCTTCAGCCAAATCTCTAATCTCCTCTTCCAATCGTTTCCCCTTCTTCCCGAAGGTATGATCAAGCTCAGAAAGCTTATTTTCAAGCTTCTTGTCGATTGCATTAAGCTTCTCCAATAGAATATCATCCCTTTCTTTCATGTCATCAAACTCCTCTTCATCATCGTCATTCTCATCATTGTCCTCCTTAGACCCATCCACAGCAAGACGCTCTTCTCTTTCTTCTCCAGCATTGCCACCTTGAACATTGTCATGGTCGATGACTCCGTAATTGGTTGGGTTGTTTGGGTCAAAAGCCTCTTTCCACTCAACCAACCTCATGGCTCGGTTTAGTTTTTGCTGGAGAACAAACTTTTCTTTTCCTTCAGCTAGTTTCAAGCGGTTCATGAGCTCACCAATGACCCTGTACTCAGGACGAAGTTTGAAATGCTTTTCCTCAAATCTGTCTAATTTTTTCATCCACATATACGTCTCGTCGAGTGTCTCTGCCAATCAATCATACAGCTAAGAAGGAAATCAAAAAGGCAAAAGATTTTGATGCATACTCAAGAGGAAGAAGAAGAAGAAGAAATGTGAAACCTGAATCGGCAAGGGTCTGAAGAAGCTCCTTATGCCTTTGGAATTTCTTTTTGAAAACGTTTTCTTTGTTTGTTTCTTCATCCCGATCAAGATCGTCAAGCTCACTGTCGGAATCAGAGGAGTCTTCAGACCTGTAAATTAAATCATCATCATCCTTGGAGCTCTGCTTTTTAAGCTTATCGATAAATGGCTGAATCCCTAAGTAGTCCTCTTCTTGTTCGTCGTCAATGTCTTTGCAGTCAAGACCTTGTCTAAGCCTATCTTCTCTCTCACGCTGCTTCTCCTTCTCAACCTCCGCCAAAAGTTCTCGCAGTGCTTTCTCCGCATCCGCAGGTGACATTATGCCTGAATAGTAGGAACTGTAACTCTTGGATGATGCGATCCATGGCGTCTGATTTAGAGGGAAGAAGGAGATTCTTCTGGGTAAGGCATCAGGAGTGAAGGTATGAAGAGAAGATCTAGGGTTGTGAAGATGATTTCGCCAGAGGAGAAGTCGGGGCCAAGACGACGCGCGGCTTCGCAAGGACATCGTCGTCGTCAGTCCCAGTGGTGGTGGTGGTGGTTCATTAGACGGCAAATGTTAGGGTTTTTGTGTGATTTATGTTATAGATTGGGCCTCTTCTGATATACGAGCCCAATAACTATCTCAACTATTTGCTTCCACTGTGTTAAATATTGATGCATCGTTTTGTTCTTGCTTTCTGCTGCTTCAAGCTTCTATCATATTATTATACTTACTTGCTTACCTCAATGCATATTTGTTCGCCCATTTGTACATTGTATGTATGCTAGTGCAGCTAAATTGTATCCTTAATGGGTTTTTAGTTTATGGTCTTTAAGTCAATTGGTTCTTGAAAACCTTTGCAACTTGGAAAATGCTCACTCAAATTTTGGTAGAGACTCAGCTAACTCTGGATAATATGCTCAAGATACTCAAATAACTTGCAAACAATTTCTCACAAGAACTCATCATCTTTTTAGCAAAGTTACACTCGTGGCCACCTCACAAAAAAAGTTTTAAAAGATCGTGAACGGCAGGATTCGAACCTGCGCGGGCAAAGCCCACATGATTTCTAGTCATGCCCGATAACCACTCCGGCACGTCCACTTGATTGATAACAAGCATAAAATAATAGTAAAGAATAATGATTTTTTGAAGACAATATTTTATAATGCAAATTTAATTAAACCGTTATTGTGAAAGTAATTAAATTAAAAATAATTATGGTCAATCAAACTCTTACTCCCTCGAAAAAGTTTTTCACTCTCTCAGTCTTCTCGGGATACTGCCTGACCACTTCCAATGACTCTACTTCTCATCATTAATAATACGTATATGTGTGGTGACCAGGGGCGGACGTAGATACATAAGGGGTGGGGCACGTGCCCCTTACTAATTGGTTTTTTTAAATATAATTTCTCATACTAATTGTTGGAAAATTTTAAGGGGTTCGATAACAATTTCATCTGCCTTTCAATTTTTCTTTTGTTTCCTTTTTTATTTGCGCACACATAAGTATTTTTTCGGTGTTATTCATTTTTTTCCTTTTTTTTTTTGTTAGAGAGTTTTCTTACTCATAATTAATTGTATTTTTTTCCTCTTCCATTTATCACAACATGTATTCATCTTTTCTTTTAATTTTAGCTTTCCATCCAGAAAAAATCATAATTATCTACATCTAAAGTATTAATAAAAACTATATCCAACATACTTAGTAAACCGTATTTTTCTCTAAGCTTACATAAAGTTTTAGAATCTAAATTGTGTGTGAAATAGAAAAATATAGTAATATTTATTAAAAAAGATTATAAGTTTATATTATTATGCATTAAATAAATTTCATTAATTCTAATATTTTGCAATTTAAATCATATTAGTTTTAATGAAACTCAAAATTTAGTTAGTATTATAATAATTTTATTGTATATGTGCCCCATACACATATTTTTTCTAGATCCGCCCCTGGTGGTGACATCATTAGAACATTAGAACATAAGTTAGCTTATTAGCTAACAGTGAGTGTTAGGAACTGGTCAAAGCAAGAATAAGTCTTTCCTACTTCGTAGGAGTTAGTGGTTTTCAATTCAATAAGTTAGAGTCGTGATCGAGTTTTTTGCTTTTGCAAGTTTTTAGGAGTTAGTTGTTTATTTGTTTCAAGTTTGCTCAAGTCTCCTTTTTATAAGGAGCAAGTTTGTTTTATTTCAATTATCAATCAGAAAAGCTTTGATCATCTCTTTCGTTTAACAACTCTTAAGAATTGGTATCAGAGCTTCATCACAAAGAGGCCTGAGATAGTCGAGAGAGGAGTGAGAAAAACAAGAAGTTTAGATGGGAGATAGTAGTAGTGCGAAAGGGTTCATTATTCCTGCTATACCGCGGTTCGATGGTCACTATAATCATTGGCCTCGTTTGATGGAAAACCATTCATTCGAAAGAGTATTGGGATCTCATAGAGAATGAGATCAGTAGGTTTGAAGGAGTCACTCCTACCGAGGCAAAACAGAAAGTAATCGATGAGCAAACGCTAAAGGATCTGAAGCTCAAGACCTTCTTATATCAATCTATTGATAGAGATATCCTTGATACAATCCTAAACACCGATACAAATAAGGAGATTTAGGAAAGCATGAAGCAAAAATTTCAAGGCTCAACCAAAGTGAAGAGGGCGCAGCTTCAAGCATTACACAAAGAGTACGAGATTATCCAGATGAAAGAAGGAGAAACCATTAACAGCTACTTTGCAAGAGCTCTTGCAATAGCAAAAAAGGTGAGAGCCTATGGAGATACACTTAAAGAGAAGAACATTTCAGAGAAGATCTTAAGATCCCTAACCATGAAGTTCAACTATGTAGTGTGTTCAATTGAAGAATCAAGCAATGCAGACACACTTACATTGGATGAAATTCAAAGTAGCCTTCTGATGCAAGAGCAACGTATGAAAGGAGATGTAGAAGAAGAGCAAGTTCTAAAGGTTTCATACGAAGGCAGGGGACGAGGGTATCCTAGGGGGAATTATAGAGGAGGACGATGTCGAGGTAGGAGCAGTAGAGCTACCATAGAATGCTTTAAATGTCACAAGTTGGGGCATTACCAGTCTGAATGTCCTACTTGGGACAACAACGCAAACTATGTCGAGCTTGACGAGAAGGAAGAACTCTTGCTTATGGCATTTGTTGAAGAGAAGAGTTCACAAAGAGACCGTGTGTGGTTTTTAGATTATGGTTGTTCAAACCATATGACTCGATACCGAAGCTGATTTACTAACTTGGATGAGAAGATTATGCACACAGTGAGATTGGAAAATAATTCAAGGATGAGAGTACTAGGCCCAGGAAGTGTAAAGTTGGTCATAAAGGGAAGAAGTTATGTTGTTCCAGATGTGTATTACGTCCCCGATCTAACATCAAATCTTCTGAGTCTAGGACAATTACAAGAAAGAAAGCTTGCGATTCTGATAAAGAATGGGAGCTGCAAGGTGTTCCATAACGAATGGGGTCTGATTATGGACACTTCAATGACGGCGAACAGAATGTTTGTACTTTTTTTTGACATTCCTTCAACATCATGTCTGCAAATATCAAATGATGAATCAAGTATGTGGCACAAAAGATTCGGGCATCCAAATCATCAAAGTCTGCAACTCCTTTCAAACAAACAGATGGTGGTGGGACTTCCCAAAATGGAGAAAGTGTAAAAAGTATGTGAAGTATGCGCAAAAGGGAAGCAACACAGAGAGACGTTCCCTAAGCAAGCAAGTTGGAGAGCAACAGAGAAACTACAGCTCATCCACACGGATTTATTCGGCCCAATTACGCCCAATACGATCGGAGAGAAGATGTATATTCTTAGCTTTATTGATGATTTCAGTAGGAAGACATGGATTTACCTTCCGAAAGCGAAGAGCGAAGAATTCTCATTCTTCAAAAGTTCCAAGTTAATGGTTGAGAGTGAAGCGACAATGAAGATAGCTTGTCTGCGAAGTGATCGTGGTGGAGAATTTACTTCCAAAGAGTTTAATGAATTTTGTGCATCCCATGGAATCAAGAGACAAGCTACTGCTGCTTTCACACCACAACAAAACGGAGTCGCTGAACGTAAGAACAGAACCATCATGAACATGGTGAGATGTCTGCTTATGGAGAACGGAATGCCGAAGAGATTTTGGGGAGAAGTTGCGAGTTGGACTACTCATATCCTAAACAGGTGTCCTACTTTGGCTGTGAAAGAAAAGACTCCTCATGAATGCTGGATAGGAGCTAAACCAAGTATAAGACATCTTGAAGTGTTCGGGTGTATAGGATATGCTCATGTTCCAAGCCAAAACCGGGTAAAACTAGAAGATAAAGGACATAAATGCATATTCCTTGGAGTAAGTGAAGGTTTTAAAGCCTATAAATTGTTCGATCCTGTAAGTAACAAAGTTATTGTTAGTAGAAATGTCATTTTTGATGAAGAGCAAAGCTGGAACTGGGAAAGAATCCATGAGGAGGAAGTAAGTGACGTGATGGTAATAGATGAAGAAGAAGAGATCGTTGAAAGTTCCGATAACAACAACAACAATGACAACACAGAAATAGCAATGGAAGACTCCAATTTCAGAACCGATACGAAGGAGCGGAATGGTTTGGGAAATCAACAAACTCATACAGAGACGAGAAGAAGAGTTCCACCTAGATACTAGCAAGAATTTGTAATTGGTGATGAACTTGACAAAGAAGGAATACAATATCTTGCCTTTTACATCACACACACAACGATCCATTCATGAAATAAAAGTATACAAATTTGAGCACCATCTTTGAATTATCGAATTTTAAGATGAATATCACCATCTTTGAATTACCATATATTTAAAAAATAGACATTATAAATCGGAAAACTGTTATGTACATTTGTGTGAGCTTAAGTATTATTTTTAATATAAATCACTTAAACCATTTTATTGGATATTCTTATAATCTCACATATTTTAAACATACACTTATCTAGCCTAAACATACATTTTCAATAAAGTCATAAAAGTATATTAGTGTATAAAGTTATATAATTCTAGAGTATAAAGCTAAATAATTTTTCTTTTTTTTTCTCTCAACCAAACACTAAATCAGAAAGTCATTCAAGAATTGGTTGCCCAATTCGGGAAAGAGGAATCTACATAAAAAAATCACGACGTAGAAGACGAGAACCTCGAGCTAGACTATCCACTTGTGTATTCGCTATACGCGGGATCTTCGATATTGAAAATCCTGGGAAGTGCTCCCGAAGACGCTGGAAATCTTGAATGTAAGTGTAGAAAACTGGCCAGTCATCCGGATTCTGGAGGATCGAAAGGAGCTCTGAACAATCTGTCTCAAAGAGGTGGCAGTCAATTCCTCTAGTAATAAGCTCCGACATTGCCCACACCAGCGCTTCCATTTCTGAATGCAAAGCTGAAAGACTGCACCACAGACCTTTTGCGCCAACTAATAATAACGAACTCTCACTATCTTGGCATATCCACCCTAATCCAGTAAAAGATTCCGATAGTTTCCACGAACCATCTATACGACAACGATTCCCAACTGACCGTGTACTTGCCGTAGCTTCAAGATCTTCCACCATAGATGGATGTGTCTGTGCATCTACCCAAGCTAATAAATCAGTTTCGGCATTCCGTAGAATCTCATCGACCGGAATTTGGATTCCTTGGAAGACCATTTGGTTTCTTGCTTTCCAAATTAACCATAAGACCCAAAGGTAAAGTTCACCCATCCCTTCCTTAGAACATTGGGGAAGCCGCCAGAAAAGGTGATCCATATTGGTATATAGAGAAGCCGTCGGAAAAACCCCCGGTGTTGCCGGATCGCTACACAGATTCCAGACTTGCTTGATCACGTCACATTCAAAGAAAACATGATTAATTGTCTCCTCAGCGTGACCGCACCGTTTACAGACAGTATCACAATAGACCCCCTTATGAATAATCTCCGTCGTAACCGCTAAACTCCCAGTAATCATCTGCCATAGGAAATGCTGAATTTTCAGTGGACACCGTATTTGCCAGACGAAAGCCTTTAACGCCTCCAAACCCGGTCCCCAACCAAGATTATCAATCCGAAATACCTCCAAAGAGTTGAGAATCTTATATCCCGATTTCACCGTGTATTGACAAGATTTTGTGAAATGCCAAACCAATCCATCAGGAGTTGTGATCCGACTAGGTTGGATACCCCTAATAAGACCTATATCCTCAGGCTCCATAAATTCATATAAGATTGGCAAATGCCACTCCCTTGTCCGAGGGTCAATCAGGTGTTGAACTTGTAACCGAGGATGCCAAACACTGCCCCGACCTCTTGCCGGTCTGGGGTTTACATCCGGTATCCAAGGATCCGACCACACGGAGGTGTTAATTCCAGAACCAATCCGTATCCTAACCCCTCTTTTTAGCAGTGCTTGGGATGAGAGGATACTCCTCCAACCAAAAGATGGTAGATTTGGTTTTTTAGCCGTTAAAGGGTGGGCATTCCTGAAGTACCTACCCCGTAGAACTCGTGCAACCAGTGATCCTGGGAATTGGATCAAGCGCCATAATTGTTTGGCCAATAGGGTCGTATTGAATTCCTCCAAAGATTTGAAGCCTAAGCCTCCAGCTTCTTTCGGAATACAAAGTTTGTCCCATGCAGCCCATTGGAGACTGCGGTTACATCCATTGAAACTCCACCAGAAATTGGAAATCGCAGTAGTTAACTTTGAGATTAACCCCTGGGGAAGCTTAAAACATGACATGACATAGTTGGACAACGCTAGAGCAACTGATTTGATCAGAATCTCCTTACCCCCTTTGGATAGAAATTTAGATGACCATCCATTAACTCTTTCTCCTAGCCTTTCCTTGACGAAGTTAAAAATCTGACTTTTAGCTCCACCCAAACTTTCCGGGATCCCAAGATAATTACCCATACCCCCTTCCCGCGAAATTCCCATCATAGTTTTCAACATAGCTTTGGTCTGGTCAGGGACATTCTGACCAAACATAATCGACGATTTATCAAAGTTTATTACTTGCCCAGATGCTTCCCCATACTCCTGTAGAATATCCAAGATGACCTGCCCTTGTGACGCCTCAGCCTTACAAAAAAATAAATTGTCATCAGCAAACAGCAAGTGCGTAATTGCTGGGCTCTGTTGTGCAATTTTCAATCCAGATAAAGAAGCATCCATTTCCTTACGCTTAATATTCGCAATTAGTACTTCCGTAGATTATAAATTGTAATATTCGCAATTTTTTCAAGTGCGTAATAATTTTTCTTTTTTAGAATATGAAATTATAAATTGTCTTGTTAATTTTCTTTCTTTAGGTACGAATTTATTAACTTGAATACGAAAAAAATCATTTTCTCCATTAACTTTAAGGATTTTTATATTATTGCCAAGCATTTTTCCTTTTTTAGGTACAAATTTATTAACTTGAATAGAAAAAAAAAATCATTGTCTACATTAACTCATAATTACAAGACATTCAACTTTAACGGTTTAAGGACATTCTCTGTAAATATGATTAACAAATATGGAAAATGATAATTAATCACCGGGATAACTTTGAAAATAATTATTAAAATGTTTTGGCTTCCAAAATGATTGAAATAGGATTTAACCCGCGTTATACGCGGGGTCATGTTTATTGATATTTTATAAAATTAAATTTAAATAAATTTTAAATTCATATCTTAAATTTGTACATTTTAGTTAGTTTAAGTATTTTTCGGTGTTGATTAAAGTGTTTAATCACTCGTAAACTAAATAATAACTCTTTTTTACAATAAAATTAGTCTCAATTAACCCGTTATAGATTGAAATCATATTTTTCTTTTAAAAAATTTCAATTATAATAATAAAGTAAAACAACTATAATGTTTAATTAAAAGTATGTTTTAGAAACAATATTGTTTAACATAGTCTTAAAAATAATTATGTTATGTGTTCGTATTAATTTAATATTTTCACTTTTATATATACAAAAAAGAAAATATAAAATATTGGGATTTTAATTATGTTTTCAATAATTAATTATATATTAATATTATATAAATAAAGTATATTTTTTAGTTTAAATGTATTTTAATTTAGATTATTTTAAAATAGTAATTCTAAAAGATGAAATAATTTTTAAGATTCATTTACTTGTTTAAAAAATAATATTTATTTTGATGGATTTAAAAAAGAAAAGATATTAAGAGAATCTTGATAAGATATGTGTTACATTATTTATTTGTTTTGTTTAATTATAAAATATTAATCTATTTTAAAAACCTATGATATCTTTAATGAATTTTAATATTTATATTTTTTAATGGCATTTGATGTAACTTTTTATAAATTAAAGGTTACTCTCCTAAATGTACTTTTCAAATAATAATATAGAGATGTATAAATATGGGTGATTGTAACATATGAAAAATGCAAGATTGAACTTATCCTCTACCAAGTAAAAAAAATCACATGATGTCATTACTAAAAACTGATTTCATCAATGATCTTAAACAATTTCTATGTAGTAATTGGAGCATAAACGTGAAAGTATTTTGTGTTTGGCGTCAATGTTCTTCATCTGTTGAAGCTCTCGATGCTATTTAAGCGGATCAAAAAGTATATATAAATGTCTATATTTTGTATATAACTCTTTCTAACAAAACACTTTAATATTGCATGCACATTAGTATACTCACTTGCATGCACGTGACAATATTTAATCTTCTAGTGTACACTTAAATTATATATGAGTAAAATTTGAGCAATATTTTATATATATTTATTAGGTTATTAAAAATCATTCAAACATAAATTGTGTTATTATTATAACAACATGAACTTTGTTGTGTATCTATATATATATATATATATATATTATTTGTTATTCATAATTTTAATTTTAATATAATTTATTTCAAGGTGATAAAATACATGCAACGGTCCCCTCGACATGCAAAGGTCCTCTCAACATGTTTTTTAGTCAATTCACAAGAGAATGATGTTAATTAGTTCTTTTAACTATAGCTTATTTATAAAATAATGTTAGTTGAGTTGATTGGGTAAATTAATTAGGTAGATACATGATCATCTTATACCGTTTTATTTTTTAAAAATCATATATATATATATAATATCTATTTCGATTTATATAATATTTTGAATCAAAATCATCTTATACCAGCTTTTAAAATTAGAGATCATAAAATATTTAATATTTAATTTTACAAATAAATAGAATCATGGAATATTTTTTTTACAATGATGAAATTTTTTTTATAGAAAGTCAATATATATATTTTGTGGAAAAATTATTCCTTGTTTAAAATTAGTAAAAATTTTCATATTAAAAACTATAAATATATTAATTCATATCGACTGTTTTTCTAGATTCATTATATATCGTATAAGATTTTCATATTGATTCTTACATGGAAAGTCAAATAGTACATGAAATCATATATATCACCATATTTACACAGAATTCAAACTTACATGCTCTACATTAAACTATCAATATTTTTATAGAAGTTTTGATTTTTCATGTTAATATCGATTTTTATTGTTTGTGTATTTAATTTTTGATATAAAAAATCGATTTTTTAACTTGATTTACAAGACAATTGAAGTAGAAAATAATTTGAGAAAAAACTGAGTAAAATATTAAATCTTTATATTCAACATTTTTAAAAAAAAATTTGCATATTTGATGGAGACCTTACAATGGTTTTTTCATTTAAAAAACGTTTTTATTACTAAGCAATTGCTAACCAAGCAAGTGAACAATTTTTCATTTTTAATTTAATATATTAGAAAATATATAACAATGAAATCGCATTTTAGTTATCATAAATGAAAAATATATTACAAATATTATATATTTTACTATGATAAGTAAATATAAAAATATCACATTATAGTTAAATCCTTCATATAATACTTTTACCTAAGCATGGACGTTCGAACGAGCGTTCAAATATTTACTCGAGTTCAGTCGGGTTATTTCGGATTACGAGTTTTCGAGGCTAGTTGTTTTAGTTCTATTCGGTTCTTATCTTTACAGGTTTGATACCCAGTTAAATTATGTAGAAAAATGCAAATATATATAAAAAACCTCAACAATCCATTTGTTGGAATAATCCGGATATTTTTGGGTATTTTAAATATTTTTGATATCATAACTAAAATAACTCATTTATTTAAGTATATAATTATAAGTTAAGTATTTTTTAGATACTTAGAATATTTCGAATCGTTCCGAGATCGGTTTCGGTTTTTTTCGTCTATTAAATTTTTGCATCCATACAAATATTTCATCGATTTCAGTTCATATTTTGGGGGTGATTGACATTGTGACTGTAAAGACTTTAATTAATTTAAAAATTTTACAGTTAAAAATTTGCCAATCATACTTTACTTTTCTTTTTTTCTCTACGGTAAAAACAACCTAATTTTTTTCTCACCATTTTTAACGTACAAATTTTTAAAGTCCCCTTAATAAGACTTCTTAAATGGCTGTAGAATATTTTTTGTATATTTTCTAAATTTTAGTTAAACTAATCCTATCAAAACTTTGTAATTAGTTTCCACTAAGTTATTTAATTAAAAAAACTCACATGGTAAGGATTTAAAATATTTCAACTAATTCTATAAATAATTAAAATATAGGAAATAATTAAATCTATAAAATAGTATAATACCTAGATAATCTTTTACATAAAAAGGTAATTATTGTTTTTCGTCCTCAATCAAAAAGATAATCAGAAGTATGTTTAACATAAAATAATTTGTAATATATTGAGAAAACATTTAAATGAAATATTTTTTGGTATTATACTAGCATAATATTTTTGTAAACGAGATTCTTATTACTTATCTAATTAAAATTACAAAACGTTACAAGTTAATAATAATTTTTTTTTAAACATGCAACATAATATACTACGATTTAAATTCAAATTCGACATAATTTATACTTTGATTTAAATTAACAGTTATAATTCTACAGTTTTAGTTAACAATCAGACTTTTATCACAATTAAAAGTAACAGTCAAATTATTTACAACCAAAATTCTGCCAAAAGTCTTAAAAGTCTACAAGAACACCTACCAGTCATAATCCTTACCAATCAGCCCCTTTGTATCGCTTTTCTGGGTCGAATTCGCTTCGATTCTTCGAATTCACGTATTTTTTCTACCCCTACTTACATCCGCGAATTCGCGGACACCACCTAGTTTCTTTTTTCAATGTGAGAAATTAGGAATGCATGGTTGAACAGTAGCAAGGTTAGATGTAGCTAGTGATAAAAGCAAAATATGGAAAGTTTGGCAGGCAATAAAGTATTAAATTAAGTTGAACTAAATGTTTTTGTTTATAAATTATGAAATTAAAACTTTAAAAGATTCTCGATATCCGTTTAAGTCTTTAGGGGTCCACTCCGAAACCTAATAAAGTTGCATAATGTATAAGCCAAACAAATAATAATTTGGTTAAGATATAAAACAAAGCAACATGGTATGTCCGAGAAAATTGTCGCAACAAAGGTCAATTCATCATCCAAATCTTATTATATAAATCTCAACTTGAGAAATATTGCATTGTCGACAAGATTGTGAGAACCGGTTCAATTCAGAAAAACCAAAACCGGCAAAAAGTTGGTGCAGGACCTAACGGCGTCGTTTTCAGTGATTCTCCACTTGTATTTCTTCTCGCTTACGTCACTTTCCACAAAACCAAGAATGATATCTGATAAAAATATAAAATAAACATATTCCCATTTTATTACTTTTATCGGAACTATTTCCGAATTTGTATTGTTTTTTCTAATTATTAAATATTTTGCCGTGTTTCACTCTTCTCTCTCTCTATTCATTGTTTCTGTGTGTGATAGAAGCGAGATCAGAGAGGGAGAATCCTTTGGAGGCATTCCATGGATTCGCTGGGATTTCTCCGGATTCTTCTCTTATTTGCTTCGATTTTAGTCGTCTCTCTCTTTTCTACAGTCACCGCCGGTGATATTGTCCATCACGACGATTTAGCTCCGAAGAAGCCAGGTTGTGAGAATGACTTCGTTTTGGTACTAAATCTCTGCCCATTTTCTCTTTCTCTTACTCTCTTTTTACCTTCTTCTTCACTGCTTTCGAATATATTCCAACCCAATGAGCTTAAACTCTTCGTTTACTGTTTAGCTTCTAGTTGATCCAAGTTATGGATTCTTCGATCCTTGGTTTGCTGTGAAGTTACTTGTGGCTTTTTATTACTGTCAAGTGTGATTTTGTTTCGTCTGTGGTTCCCGAGAACAAATCAAAATTGTGATTTTTGAACTCTGTTGATTGCCTTCTGTGTAATTCCACACTCTTGTATTAATGATCTTTTGTTGCTTTCGCTTTTATATTTAAAATCTGGCGTTTGTTCAATAAGGTGACAAATGTTGTTTACTGAATTGGTGTCAGACCTGTTGAAAGTTTATGCGTGTGATTTTCGTCGCCCCGTTCTTTCTTTAGGTGAAAGTTCAAACATGGGTTGATGGTGTTGAGAAGGAGGAGTTTGTAGGCGTCGGAGCTCGATTCGGGAGGCCGATAGTGTCCAAGGAAAAGAACGCAAACCAGACGCACGTTGTTTTTGCAAATCCTCGTGATTGTTGTACACCCGTCAAGAACAAGGTTTTCTCTTAAATTTACCCCCTTTTTCATGACTTACGACATGGAATTAATTCATTTCAACTAGTTGTGATCGTGCAAGTGAATACACAAACTTACCGCTTCAATATTTGTTAGGTTTCTGGAGATGTTGTTATTGTGGAACGGGGCAACTGTAGGTTCACAGCTAAGGCAAATAATGCAGAAGCTGCTGGTGCCTCCGCTCTGCTAATTATAAATAACCAGAAAGGTATGTCGATCTGACTGTTGAAACTGTCTACTTTCTCTAAACTTAGTATATCATTATGCTACATTGAGTTATCTGTTTGTGCTTACTAGGCCAGGCCATATCCTATATATGTTGCTTTGTCTCATGTTCTACTGTCAGTTTTGAATCTTATTTGTAGAATCTAATGGTTGTATATGTTTGTTTGCTTGGTAGAACTGTATAAAATGGTTTGTGAACCGGATGAAACGGATTTAGATATAAAGATTCCTGCCGTTATGCTCCCACAAGATGCTGGTGCAACCCTGGAAGAAATGCTCAATAACAGTTCAAAAGGTACGCCATTTCGGTTATGACAATATGTTTAGCTTTCTTTTTTCAATCACGATATGCATTACATTTTAGTCCTTTAGGCAGAAACTCCAAATATGTATATTCGGTGCTTAATTCACTAATCTTCCGTACTTTGTGCAGTGTCGGTGCAGCTCTACTCCCCAAGAAGACCAGCGGTTGACGTAGCCGAAGTCTTTTTGTGGCTAATGGCTATTGGTACCATTTTGTGTGCATCTTATTGGTCTGCATGGAGTGCCCGAGAAGCAGCTATTGAACATGATAAGCTGCTGAAGGTCTGTCATTTCCTACTTATTTGAGAGTACTAATGTTAGTCTAGGAGCATTTAGTTTGATAGGTAAGCTACCGATAAGTAAGTACCTTCCCCTTCATGTGCATTTCTAATGATGCCAAAAGGGACATAGTTGGTAACTTGGTTTGGCGGAGGAAGAAAAATCATGTATGTATAGTATTTTGAACAGTAGTTAGGCATTTCTTCACCATTACTTTCCCATTTATGGAAAGGTTGTATCATGATGAACATCCAAAAAATGGATAGGTAACGGATGGGATCTCTAATGAGCTGGGACCCTCTTGAGGCATTTGTTTACTTTCTGACAAGAGGCTCACATGGTGTTGTTTTTTAATTGCTTCTCTTAATGGTTTTACTATCAATGTTATTATTCTTAAGTAAGCATTCTTACTTCTAACAAAAAACATTCTTACTTCTAACATTTTCTTATTTTTTGGCACAAACGTAGGACGCTATAGACGAAATTCCTAACACAAAAGATGGGGGTAGCGGTGTAGTAGAGATCAATACTATTTCAGCTATTCTTTTCGTTGTTCTTGCTTCGGGCTTCCTGGTGGTTCTTTACAAGCTTATGTCTTATTGGTTTGTGGAGCTTCTTGTGGTTGTTTTCTGCATTGGTGGCGTTGAGGTACCAGCTTCTCTTTTTTTCTCTGCGTCTTCTCAATACGAGCCTCTTTCGACTTACCGTCGTTACCCATGCATACTTCAACTTACCGTCTTTATCTTCAGGGTTTGCAAACTTGCCTCGTCGCTTTTCTATCTAGGTAAAAGCATGATTTCTTTTCAACGCCTATTGCCTTTGATGCCCTTCTTCAAGGATGTCATGGATCTTCTTTCTCTGCGTCCTTTTGTAGGTGGTTCCAACGTGCTGGAGATGCTTACGTAAAAGTCCCTTTCCTTGGACCAATCTCTTACCTGACTCTTGCAGTTTCTCCTTTCTGCATTGTCTTTGCTGTTCTCTGGGCTGTTTACCGAGATCGCTCTTTTGCTTGGATTGGCCAAGATGTTCTTGTAAGGATTGCACTCCCATACAACTACATTTTGTAACTACAATCCAATTCCGTCAGATGGTATTTAATATTGTTGTTTATATTGACCAGGGTATCGCATTGATCATCACTGTACTACAGATTGTGCATGTCCCAAATCTTAAGGTAACTCATTAAATATTTGTGTTATCTTTTTTGGAGGTATGTGAAAAAGAATGTTTATAATAATGCCACATATTGTTTGGAACAGGTCGGGACAATTCTTCTCAGCTGTGCCTTCTTGTATGATATCTTCTGGGTGTTTGTCTCCAAGAAGTTGTTCCATGAAAGCGTAATGATTGTGGTAAGCAACAAACCAGTCAGACATCCATCAATGCCCAAACTCAAATCTCGTTTAGTAGAAATCTTCATCTCACCTCATAAGTTCCACAAGTTTCAACGCTGTGTTTCTTTTTTGTAGGTGGCTCGTGGTGATAGGAGCGGAGAAGATGGTATCCCGATGCTACTGAAGATTCCACGAATGTTCGACCCGTGGGGAGGCTACAGCATTATTGGATTTGGTGATATTCTTTTGCCCGGTTTGCTTATCGCGTTTTCTCTCAGGTTCAGAATATACTTTTACTCTATCTCATTATCCATCATATAAATAGTTTACAAGTTGCAAGCTCTGCTAACATTTGATCTGGCAGATATGACTGGTTAGCTAACAAGACTCTTCGAACCGGCTATTTTATATGGGCTATGGTTGCCTATGGATTAGGTAAAAATCATGCACAAATCCCGTAATCTGACATCATTTATCAGTCATTGACAATCATTAAACCATTTGAAAACCACAGGTCTCTTGATTACTTACGTGGCTCTAAGTGTAATGGATGGACACGGCCAACCGGCATTGCTCTACATTGTCCCTTTCACACTCGGTAAGCCGGAAAACCTCACCATATCTCTGTCTCTATCTCTTGTTAGCGCGTGCAGTAAGTATTGAGTGAATCTCTCGGGATGAAAAACGTAGGAACTATGTTAATGCTAGCTCGAAAACGAGACGATCTTTGGATTCTATGGACAAAAGGAGAGCCAGAAAGAGCTTGTCCTCACCATGTCCGGCTTGAACAATGCTCTGCTGAGAAATGAGAAAGATGACCAAAAATAGATACATCAGGTTTTTAAAAGAATCAAAAATCCTGTGGGGTTTGTAACCAGTGTAACGTAAGTTGTAAGATTAATTTTCTCTTCAATGCTTTTTCTTTTAATCTATGTTTGTTTATGTTAATTACTTAACATAATCATATTATTGAAGGAGAATCCACCATCGGTCTCTTTGTCTATATGGTTTGTTTGTTTTGTAAGAAACATAAAGTGTGTTGAAACAGAAACTGTGCATACACGTAGACAGGTTTTCTGAGTTTTCATCATCGCATGAACGATTGTTGTAATCTAAATAATAATATAATGTTTTTCGCCAGTGGAATCTAAAGATAATATTATTATAATTATTATTATTATTTTAATCTAAATAATATAATTATTTCTTTCTTTTTCACTTTTCGTTGTTGCTCACTTGATTTTCCAAAAACCTTTTCCCTCTTTTTAGTCAGAAACCAAGAAACTAAAACTTCACCAGTGGAATGGAAGGGGCAAAGATTATTGGGGGTTACTAAGGGGTTCTTAAGAAAAAATTATTAATATTTAAATCACAAGGGTTTCTAAAATCAAGAATCCTTTTGAAAGTTTCTTAAATAAGAGCATTTTCAATGGGAGTGTGTAAGAAAGTCTCATGAATAAAAAACTATAAAAGAAGAGAGAAAATTGGTGGAGTCTCTCAAATGAGAGACTTGAGTCTCTCAAAATCTCTCATTTGAGAGACTCAAGTGGTCAATATATTTTTAATAATTAAAACTTAATTACATAATTAAATAACATTAAATTAATTAGTATTATATTAGGTGAGATACTCATGTGAGTATCTCATCATTGAGGGTGCTCTAAGAGACTTTCACAAGGGTTTTTGATTTTAAAAAGCCCTTGTGATTTAAATATTAATATTTTTTTTAAAAACCCCTTAGTAACCCACAATAATCTTTGTCTTAGAACATCAGCGGCTGTAAAAGCTGAAACCGTAGTCTTCACAAATATAACATTAATATAATAATTAAATTTAAATATAAAAAAATTGACCAATTACAAAAGGACAAATGTAATATTAATCTCTCAAAAAAATTTAGTCTTTTGAAAGAGAAACATCTCTTACAATTTTGTCCCTCTTTCCTACTTACCAATTTATTTCATTATTTTATTGTTGAGAATCTCTAAAAGATGGTACCATTGTTGTTGAGAATTTCTGAGGGGATATATTGAAATGAGTATTTGATAATATTTGATTTTTAATGAGTTTTTAGAAGATTTTGATGAATTAGGGAAGTAGTTGTGAGTTTTTTTAGAAATTCTCTGCATTTCCACTTAAAACCATGTGACTTAATGTGATTTGAGTCTTTGTATTTTTAACAAGGAAATTCCACTAAAACACCTTAAATCACTTAAAATTCATTACTTTAAAGTATTTCCAATAACACTGGATTTAAAGATACATTTTAAAATCACTATTTCAATAACAATGAATTTTATAAGACTTTGAAATTTTTTTTTTTCAATAACATGAGATTTCATATTTTAATACAAATCACTCCAAATCACTGTTTGAATACACCCCTTTAAGAGATACTACCATTAAATATGTTTTGAGATTCTCTCTTTTTCTTAGACTTAAAACTCTCTATTTCGTTTATAGCAGATTAAGGGGTGTTATTGGTTCTATGATTTTAATGAATTTAGATTTCCAAATCAAATCATATGTTATTGGATCAATGATTTTAAAATCTATATTGAAATCAATGTTATTGGTTTTGTGATTTTGAAATCCATATCAATCTTATGGATTGGTTAAGCCTCAGACAAAGTGACCATTTGTCACCTTTCCTCTTTATATTGTGCAGTGAAGGTCTGAATCATATGATGAATAAAGCTAAAGCATAAGGTTTACGCACAGTTTAAGTGTTCTGACCAAGAACCATTTATCTATCGTCGATGATACTTTATTCATATGCAAAGCTGAAGAGAATTAATGTAGATTTTTTCGGCAGATCTCGAAACGTATGAAGAGGCTACATGCTAGATGATTAATTTGAATAAATCATCATTTACAGGTAATCAAATAAAAGATCAGAAGAGGCCAAAATTTTTAGGAGATGTTGAACATATACAATGAAGGGGTGCATGGACTTATTTGGGTCTTCTCGAGTGTTTCAACTGCTTCAAAAAGGATATGTTTGATTACATCCATGAAAAATTAAAAGAAAAGCTGTCTGGTTGGTTTGCAAATAAATTCTCTCCAAGAGGCAAGTAGCCTCTCTTGAAGGTTATATCTATGGCAATGCCTATATATGTCATGTATGTCTTCAGGCTCCCCAAAGCCACCTGTAAATCTGTAACAACTGGCACGACTGATTTCTGGTGGCAATTAGAAGAACACATATTGGTGTAGTTGGGACAAAATGTGTCTACCAAAACAACTTGGGGGTTAGGTTTTAGAGATATATAATGTTTTAATCAATTTTTACTGGCTAAAGAAGCATGAATGATCATTTGGTGTCCACACATTTTGTATTATATGTTTCTAAAAAGCAGATATTTCTTGCATTTTTTTTGAATGCTTTGATTGGAACAATGCCATCATTTGCATGGAGAAGAAATTTATATGGAAGGGAGTTTATCATTAGGTCTCAAACATATGGTTGTCAATGGAAAATCCTTCAATGTTTTTTTGGATTCATGTTTATATGCATGACGTAGAAGAAGACCTTTGATAAAAAAAAAGTATGATCAAAGACATTGATACGAGGGTTAAGAACCTTATAGACATCCCAAAAAATGAAAAGACGGAACATGGATATTCTTCAAGACCTCTTCTACGAACAAGATATCCAATTATTAACCTCCTTCAATCCAGTAGTGAGAGAGGAAACTTTCTGTGTGTGGACTCATAACAAGTCAGGTGCATACTCAGTCGAATTTCGGTATTGGTTAGCTCATGGATCCAAACAAAATGATATTATCAGAGAAGATGCAGCTCTACCATCCATAAACTCTTTCAAATATCAAATCTAGAAACTAGGAGTGTCAAAATGGGTCATGACCCATGGGTTGACCCAACCCAAATTGACCCATTAATCCAAATGAACTGTTTATTTTTGATCCAGTGGGTTAATGAGTTAATAGGTTAATGGATTAATAGGTTAATGGGTTAACAAGTTAATGGGTTAACAGTTTAAATAGGTCTATTGGGTTGGGTCAACTCTGACCCATTTAATTCTAACAAGTTAATGGGTTAATAGTTTGCTGTTGTTGTGTCTGATCTGCAAGAAGAAAAAGAGTTTTGTTACCTCTAAAGATTCTGCTTCTCTCGAATTAGGATTGTTCTTTCAAAGCTTCTGGGAATTAGGGTTTCTTCGAAGACTCTGTTTCAATCGAGCTGTTTGAAATTTGTTGAGCTTGGTGAATTCTGCGGTAATTGATCTACTCTTTTGCTCTGTATTATACTTGCAAAGTAGTTTAGGAGCATCAAGGGTCTCTTCTTTGCGGTAATTTCGAGGCTTTATCTGTTGGGTTTAAGCCAAATTAGATTCTGTTATCGAAAGCTTAAGCCATAGACGTGTCCGAAGTAACAAACCAAAGTCTTCTCCTTTGTCTCTCTCTCTTTCGGCATATTAAGGTTTACGGAGGAGAGGAGAGATGGATCAGATACTAAACAAGGTCGGCTCTTATTGGTTAGGACAAAAAGCAAACAAAGAACTTAACTCTGTCGGCGACGATTTCAATGTATTCTTCTTTTTCTTTATTCATCTTCATGAGTTTCCTTTTTAAGGGTTTTAGTTTCCCTTTTGATTGTTCCAACTTCAGAGAAGCTTAGGGTTTTTTTGGTTTTGAAGGGTCTTTAGTGAAGAAAGTAACATGCTTTGATAGGTTTTTATGTACTTTTGATTGCAAAAAGCTGGATCCTAATTTGATTAGTTCTATTCTTTTAAAGCTGGATATGGAAAATGAAGAAGAACTCAATATACAACAACATGTACATCTTCTAATACTGCAAAAAGAAGAAAAACATCGAATATGTGGAAGTATTTTAGAATAGAAAAGGATGAGAATGAGGAAGAAAGAGCATATTGTTTAAAATGCTCAAAGAGCTATGCGTATACATCAACTAGTGGAACCTCAAATCTGAAGCGTCATAAAGAGAAATGCTTAGGAATTTTGGAGGCTGAAAGAAGGGTAGTGAATTTTGATGAGAGAGTTGCTAGGGAGAAGTTCAGTAGTGTCATTATTAGACATAATCTTCCTTTCATTTCGGTTGAATATGAAGAGGTGAGAGACTATTTTAGCTATTTGAATCCATATTACAAGTGTTACTCTAGGAACACTGCTGCTAGTGATGTTATGAAAACTTGGGAGAAAGAAAAACATATTTTGAAGTCTGAGTTAGAAAAAATTCCTAGTAGGATATGCTTGACTTCAGATTGTTGGACTTCACTAGCTGGAGATGGATACATAGCTGTCACGGAAAATTATGTTGATACAAAGTGGGTGCTACATAGCAAGATTTTATCGTTTTGTGAAGTTCTTCCTCCCCATAGTGGTGAAGTATTAGCTAGTAAATTCCACGAATGTTTGAGAGAGTGGGGAATAGAGAAAGGTGTTCACTTTGACTCTGGATAATGCCACGGCTAATGAAAACATGCAAGACGTATTGAGGGATCGACTTAATCTAGATGATAATTTGGTGTGCAAAGGAGAATATTTTCATGTACGGTGTTCTGCTCACATCTTGAACCTGATTGTACAAGCTGGTTTGGAAGTTATTAGTCCTGCTTTGTGTAAGATCAGAGAAACATCAAAGTATTTTAAAGGTTCATTATCTAGAAGGATTGCACTTGCAGATTGTATAGATGGTGTTGAGGATGTCGCGCTGTCAATAAATGTCAAGAACAGGTGGAATTCGACATATCTAATGCTGAAGAAGGCTCTGAAGTATCAACGTGGTTTAAAGAGGTATAAATTAGGTGATAAACACTACAAGCATTGCCCTTCCAATGAAGAATGGAGTCGAGCTAGCATTATCTTTGAGCTCTTGAAGCCCTTTTATAGCATTACGACTTTAATGTCCGGCAGAAGCTACTCTACTTCAAACCTGTATTTTGCTCATGTTTGGAAGATTCAGTGCTTGTTGGAAGTTCATAAGAGCAATGAGGATATCGTCATCCAGACAATGAGGATAGTGTGATTCTTGCAATGGGGGCTGTCTTGGATCCTAGGATGAAGCTAAAGCTTTTAAAGCGTTGCTATAATGAGCTTGATCGATTCACCTCCCAAGATAAAGTTGATCATCTTAAGGATCAGCTTTGGAAGATCTTTGATGATTATAGAAAACATCTCTTTTTGACTCCTGTTGTGAAATTTACAAGACCATATTCTCGTGCTTCTGAGCAAGGAACAAGACCGAGAACTTTGGTGTGTTGGATGTAAGTTTTTGACGTTTATCTATCTAACTCATTTGAAATTTTTTCTAATATTCATTCTAAACTTCTTATTATGCTTACTGAGAACAGGATTTGTTTGAGTTAGGTGATATTTCAGAGACTGCGGAACCAGGAAAGTCAGCGTTAGATATATATTTAGAGGAGCCAAAACTAGAAATGAGAGCTCATCCTGATTTGAATGCGTTGCGATATTGGAAAGAGAACATACATCGTTTTGGCGCACTAGCATTTATAGCAATGGACATTCTCAGCAGTCCTATTACCACTGTGGCGTCTGAATCTTCTTTCAGTATTGAAGCTCACTAATAAGCAAGTACAGAACTCGCCTTATTCCTAGAAATGTGCAAGCTTTATTATATACTCGGTCTTGGATTCATGGCTTTAAAGTTGATGGTGAAGGTACAATCTTCTAAAACTTAACATTATAGTGTGTGTCGGTTTTTATTTTTAAAACTTAGAAAAGAAAGAGATTCAAACTTGAGGTTAATGGGGTCTTTGATTCTACTGATTACCCTTTCTTATGAATTGCAGATGAAGATGATGAGATAGTCATTATCCGAGATGCTCCAAATCAAGCACTAAAAACTCCAAATCAAGACCATATTCGTACCATGGAACTATAGCTGGTGGTTAGTCTTGATTCTTTTCTTGATAAGTTGTAGGATGAATGTTGATACTTTGTTAAGTGTATTGTGTTCAACACTTTCTACTCTTTTGTGGCTTTTAGAGTTTCTTGGTTCATTGTTCTGAATGTTATGTACTAAAAATCTCCATTTAATGTTATTTGAAACTAGAATCTTAATGATACTTAAACACCACATTTGTCTCATTGTTTCTTGGTTCATTGTTTTGGAGTAATATTGTTATATAAAGATGTTGGGTTGATGGGTCAACCATTAATCCATCTGATCCGTGTAATTTAATGGGTCATGGGTCAACCCAACCCATTTATTAAATGGGTTGGGTTGACCCATGACCCATTAACAATAAACTCATTTGGGTTATGGATTGGGTTGACCCATCTGATCCATTTTGACACCCCTACTAGAAACTGAAAACATCTCTAAAATCAAAAAATATTTTTAAAAGTCAAGACTTTTGCTGTAGCAGATTGTCTTAGGTCGAGAAGAATAAAATTTTTGGATGGGTGTAGCTGGTGTGGGATGGAGGGCGAATCCATAAATCATTTTATTTTCACTTGCACAATTGCAAGAAAACTATGGTCTCTTCCTAGTTATCCTTGCCTAAGGAATGATTTCAATATAGCCTCAATGCATAAAAATATTTATTACTTGTTGAAATCACAAACTAGCATGTTTATATTGCAAGAGGTAAGAAGAAGTTTTCCTTGGATCCTATGTTACCTTTGGAAAAACAGAAACATTTCTTCTTTAGAAAGAAAATATTCATTCATGGGAAAATTTTATTAAAAATATTTGATGAAGTTGAAATGCGATTTATAGCTCAAACTATCGAGGAAACTGGAGATAAAAGTGATGCCACTACGGTTCACAACCAAGTCAAATAGTTTCCTCCTAAACCTCTTTGCTTCAAGTGTAATGTCGGAGCTACATGATAAAAACAAGTCAAAGGGGGATGTGCGTCATATGCATTAAGAGACCATTTGAGTGAGGTAATCTTTCATAGTAGAAGGGCTTTTAGCAATATCTATAGAAGTATATATGGAAAGGATCAATTAGTCATTAGTATTAATGTTGGATCAGAAATCCACACAGAATATGGGGTGTATAATTTGGGACACAATGCGAGAAAAATCTATAGTTTTATTGATTTATGAGTGAAAGGTTTACGAAGGCTGTTAGCAAAGTTTTTCGAAAGAAAATCTCCCCCTATTCTCGTGCTCCCCCTTCTCCTTTTATCCTCCTTTCACCTTGTAACCGCTCCATTAGTGCGTATTCACTCCTCTCATTAATGTCGATTCTTCAGTTTTTATTCACCTCTAGATTGAATTGGTCGGGCCTCTCTTTCTTTTTGCAAGTAAGGCCGAATTCTCCTTAATGGGCCTCAATGGCCCGTTAGCACCTCGATTCCCTGATTGAATCCTGAGTCGGTTAACTCTGAACCGGGTAATTTGGGCACAATGCGAGAAAAAGCTATAGTTTTATTGATTTATGAGTGAAAGGTTTACAAAGGCTGTTAGCAAAGTTTTTCGAAAGAAAATCTCTCCCTATTCTCGAGCTCCCCCTTCTCCTTTTATCCTCCTTTCACCTTGTAACCGCTCCATTAATGCGTATTCACTCCTCTCATTAATGTCGATTCTTCAGTTTTTATTCACCTTTAGCTTGAATTGGTCGGGTCTCTCTTTCTTTCTGCAAGTAAGGCTGAATTCTCCTTAATGGGCCTCAATGGCCCGTTAGCACCTCGATTCCCTGATTGAATCCTGGGTCGGTTCACTCTGAACCGGGTACGGTGGGTACCACCTCCACCAATAGCCCCCCTTCAAAGCTTGGCTTATGGAAGCTCGACCAGAGATATTGCGATTAGGATCTCTTGATTAGCTCCTCTTAAGGCAAGAAGAACATGATTGGACCTGATTTGGAGTTAACCGACCCAGGTTTCCTTAAATGAACCGGGAAATTTTAAAATTTTGATTTGGATATCTTGCGTTTAGCGAGTTTTTAGAGAGATTTGGTTTGTCGGTGGGCCCCGTTTGCGTCTAATCCGTTTGTCTTCACCTTCTTAACTTGCTTCTGTTTCCCTATTTTGCAGTTGCTCCTATACGCACGAAGCCTTCTCTCCCGGTTGACCTCCAGGAGGTGATAGCATCTCTGAAGCGAGCTCCTAACAGAACCTGGGCATTCTTCACCCCTGACCGTATTGCTAAAGCTTTTGCCAGGGTCGTCGCAGCTAGGGCAGACAAGCCTTCACCCCCTTCTCTTCCCCGACTTCAGCTCTCCCATTCCGGGATGGTGCGTCCAACCGTTGTCCTCCCAAGCTTGGAGCAACGAGCTGCTGAAGCTCGTCGCAAGAAGGCTGAGAAGGAAAAAGCTGCTGCCAAGAAAGCTGAGGAGGAAAAAGCACTCGCCGTCAAGAAAGCGGCTGACGAGGAGGTTGCTGCCAGAGAGGTCTAGGAAAGAGGAATAAGACTGGCTCTGGGCCGAGAAGGAACAGCTTTTGAAGGAGGGCCGCCTTGACATTCAGGTCCCTGGTCCTTCTGAGAGCGGGGAGAGGATCCCTGCCCCCGAGAAGGCTCTTGTGAGTTCTGCTGCTGCTGCTGGCTTGATTCCTCCTCCTCCGGTGAAAGCTCCCGCTGCTGCTATGCCCTCAAGCCGTGAGGCTTCTCTCGCCGTGGTCAGCGAGGCTGCTAAGAAGAGAAAGGAAAAGGAGAAGCCCACTGGGAGCTCGGGCAGGGAGGACTTGCGAGCTCGCGACTCTCCCCCTCCCCTTCCACTGGCTCTTCAAAGAGGCAACGTACTGAGCAGGGGAGGACCTCTAGCCGGAGTAAGTCAGGTGAGAGAGGTCCCTCTGACCGTCGGAGGTCGGAGGAGAGGAGGTCTCCTGACCCACCAAGGTCAGAACCCAGGAAGCCAAAAGACAAAGGGCTTCCCGCGAGCTCAGAGCCCGCAACCCTCTCCTCCCAACCTCTGGACGCTGGCCTCGCCCTGAAGCTTGACCTTCCTGAACCCTCCTCCCTTGGACACAGAAGGGAGGCTGCGACGAAGTTCTGTGAGGGTGTCCAATTCCCTGACAGCCCGACCCCTCCAAAGAAGTTCCAGCTGCAATCAGACTCCTATCAGGAGTTCTGTGTCCGTTACACTGAGGTAGCCTCCTTGGAACCTACTTCCTCTTGTTTGATTTCTCCTTCCTAACTCCCGACTTCTTGTTCTCAGGGAATGGGCTTCTTTAACCGCCTCCGGCTGGAATATGAAGCTGAGCTAGCACGCATGAAGTCTCTGTGGTACCAGGACCGCCACACCCTCACCGTTGAGAGGGGCATGCGCAACAAGGCGGTCAAGATGGCCAATGAGAAGGACTTCGAGCTGAAGGACATGGCCCGGAAGGTCGCTGAGGTTGAAGTCAAGAATGAAGCCCTCAAAGCATCCTGGTCTCAAGCTCTCGGGAAGCTCAAGACTTCTGAGGAGCAGGCCCAAAAGAGGATGGAGGAGATGGAGAAGCGCTTGGCTGAGGCCAAGACTAATGCTGACGATCTCTTCAACGAGCTGCAGGAGGCCCGTAGTGAGGCCCAAAGGGAAGAAGAGAGAATGGATGCCAAGCTGGAGGCGGCGAAGAAGAAGTTCTCCGACCTGTTGTGGCGTCATGACTGTGCCGCCAAAGCTCATGAGGAAACAGTCTCCCGCCTCAAGGCGCAAATCGAAAGGGTAACTCGGAAGGCCTCTAAGAAGGCTAGGAAGGAAGCTGCTGCTAAGTACAAGGCTCGCTTCCTGAATGTTGAGCGGGCTATTGAGGACGCCAAACTTGTACAGGAGAATGCTCTCTTGCAATCTCAAGCCCAGGCCCGGACTGAATTTATTGATAAAATCAAGGAGAGCAAGGCCCAAGGGAATGAGCCTGACCTTGATGCTGAGAGGGAGGACATGACGGCAACCCTTAAAGACTTTGCCGACGACCTTAATGAGATGGACATTATTGAGCTCAATCTTGCTGAGGACCTCCGGGTTTCCCCAGTGTCAGACAGCTCCGAAGGGTCTTCTCTGGCCGCCATCCTTGCTCCTACCCCTGCTCCTGCTGAGGCAGAGGTTTCCTCTGTAGCCGCTGATCCTCCCGAGCTCGCCATGGTCCCAGCGGCCCCGACCTCGGCACCTTCTGAGGAACCTGCTGCCATTGACGATGCTCCGCCCGCTCCTCCGGTCCTCCTGATCGACCAGTTTGGGTCCAATGCTGCCGTTATCTCCCCAAGTGTCGCCTCCGAGCTCGCCCAAGATCGCGAAGGAGCCCAAGAATAGGCCGCCTGTGACCTTAATATCTCTCTTTGTAATTTTTTTAAGTTTTTGCTAGTTTCCATTAGTATCTCTGCTTTCGTTCCACTTTGAATTTTGACTCTTGGTGCCTGGGAGGGCTTTTATCCAACTTTTTCTAAGTTTAAGTTAAGATTTTCTTCTCTGCTCAACTTCAACCCATCCAACCTTCTCCCTATTCTCAATAATGTCCATCTCATATATACCCCATATTCTGTGTGTAGAATATGACATTGTGTGGATTTTTGTATGGCGCTAGAGAGAGGGGTCTTGAGCTTCCCGAGAGCTTGGACCAGGATGCTTCGAGGGCTTCATTCTTGACTTCAACCTCAGCGACCTTCCGGGCCATGTCCTTCAGCTCGAAGTCCTTCTCATTGGCCATCTTGACCGCCTTGCTGCGCATGCCCCTCTCAACGGTGAGGGTGTGGCGGTCCTGGTACCACAGAGACTTCATGCGGGCTAGCTCAGCTTCATATTCCAGCCGGAGGCGGTTGAAAAAGCTCATTCCCTGAGAACAAGAAGTCGGGATTTAGGAAGGAGAAATCAAACTAGAGGAAATAGGTTCCAAGGAGGCTACCTCAGTGTAACGGACACAGAACTCCTGATAGGAGTCTGATTGCAGTTGGAACTTCTTTGGAGGGGTCGGGCTGTCAGGGAATTGGACACCCTCGCAGAACTTCATAGCAGCCTCCCTTCTGTGCCCAAGGGAGGAGGGTTCACGACGGTCAAGCTTCAGGGCGAGGCTAGCATCCAGAGGTTGGGAGGAGAGGGTCGCGGGCTCTGAGCTCGCGGGAAGCCCT
>OVAN01003054.1:194-13789 GCA_900406275.1 Anastatica hierochuntica
CACCAACGACCCAGTCCTTAGATCACAAGCCCCTGGAGGCTCCGATTTGGGTCTTTCTGGTTTGCAGCCTTCAGCATCGGCACCGTCTCAGGTTTCGGATCAGCTCTCCGAAATCAGACTTCACCTTGCTTGTGTCGTTGCTGTTTGCAACCTCTTCCTGCAACTGCAACTTCTTCCTGCAACTGCAACTTCAAGTCCACTTCAACCTTTTCCAGCAAAGGGAATTTGTGGTCCAGTTTCTCTATCATTTCATCAATCTTCTTGCTTCGTTCTTCGGTTTGAAGATCCAGTAAAATGCTGATTTTGCTGTTGTTCTCCAGTAAAATGTTTAGCCACTTCTCAACATTTCCTTTCCCTCGCTCTCTCCTGCTTTCCTCATCTTCCTCACTCTCTTTTTCCTTGAAAGTAAGGAATGCTCTAAAGCTTCTACAACTGCCTCTCTTCTCTTCTTCGACATTCAACTTTTCTTCAACCGGTATATTAACTTCTAACGCAACAAGAGACTTCTCAGAAACTTCTGGATTGTTCTGTTCCTCCTCCTCTATTTCCCCATGCTTCTGAGTCTCAGCCTCAGAAGCTCTATGCTCTTCTTCAAGGTATACTCTTAACTCTTTCTGTATCAACATATCTTCACTTGTTCCAGGAAGATACAAAGACAACTTCCTGTCTCTATCGTCTAGCAACAAATCATCTTCATCATTCAGCAATAGCCTTGACCTTTTCCTTGCTTTCAGTAGTTCAGGTCTCACCTGATTCTCCAGCTCTTCTCTTTCTTTAAAATTCTTGTGAAGCTCTTTCTCTGCACCATCATAAATCGCCTTTTGTGCCTCTAATCTTGCCATAAGTGCATTACTCGCAGCTTGGTTTAGCCTCACTTGTTCCTTGTATACAACACTCCTACAAAAACAAACAATATTAAAGAACATTGAGCTAAAAAATATCGAAAAGAAATTGTTGTGTAGAGAGAAAAATCTCTGACTGGTGCATAACATCGCGGGTCATCTTCTCGAGTGTATTCCTATACGAGCATTGAGATTCTGCCAATCTCCTGCACTTCTCAGCTCTTCTTCTTTGATTAATCATCTCACTCTCCAGCTCTTGAATGATAAGCCGCTCTTCATTGTTCTTTCTTGTCACATCATTCATTTCATCGTCTAACTTCTTCATTTTGGCCCTCATATTCTGTGTTTCCTCTCGATGTCTCAGTGAATATCTAGCAGCAACAATGGCTTGATACATATTTTTCATTAAATCTGGAGCCTCGTTCTCTTTCGTTGCACCGAGTCTCATCTTCCTTGCTTTAGTAAAGATTTGACTCAGTACACAACAATAGACAAAAGAAGGTTTAATCTATCCACAACCGAAGAGCCAAGTAGTAGTTACTAACCAGGCGATTGCTGATTGTGATCGAGTGATCTTAAGACTAATGAAGGATCATAAGAATCTCTTCTAGAAACAACAACAGTAGCTGATGTAAGTCCCAACTTCTCTTTCGATTCGACAAAATGCTATGGGAAATGGTGTGATTCCACCATCTGTGAACCGTTAAGTTCCTCGTTTTCTCCTTCTTTGAACAAGAATGAAAATGCTCTCCTCCTGAAATCAGAACTTGAAGAGGCGAAAATAGACAAAAACTGATTAACTGAAATCCCCCCTTGAAGATCCCACCAAGGTACTAAGAACTCAAGCTTGTCTTTCTTGTTCTTGCGTGCCTGCCGTTGCACTATCCTTAGGTTTTTTGCTACTGTTAAACCTCCTCCTACAACATTTTCAAAAAGCTTTAATCAATCAAAAAACAAAGAAACTCAAAATCTAAAACGGAGAGAGAGAGAGAGAGAGAGAGAGAGAGAGAGAGAGAGAGAGAGAGAGAGAGAGAGAGGATGTGAATGTACTTGAACAAGGGAACCAATGATCAAAACCCCAAGCAAGAGGAGAAGCTGAATCAGCGTGGAAGTAAACAACATTCCCATACGGATCAATCTGAATAACAGCCGGATCAAACCCAGCATTTCTACAAAAAAAAATCATAAGAATCTGTATTTGAATCTAGTGTTAGTATGTGTCAAGAGTAAGCTTTACCATAGATGATTAAGTTGCTTCCATAGGAGTCTAAGGAAGATCTTAGACTTTGTTGTCGTTCTAGCTTTAGGATCGAATACTGGGAACATCTCATTTAGTTCTCTGCATCTTAAGTTCTTCAAGACAAAAAAAAAAGTGTATTTTTTGTCAAAAACACTACTCCAAAGAAACCCATGAGAATCCAATTATGATTCAATGAAATTACCTCGTTCTGTTGTAGAATGTATGGCATGAAAGTGAAAGGAGGTCCATTTCTATAAGGAAAACCTTCAAAATCGCGACAGATCTTTGCGTAAGCTCTTGGGTATCCTTGAGCTTCTTCGATTACCATGTCTTTCTCCGTTATACCGTAATCGCCAAACATCTTCTTCACTCATATCAACTCTCTGTCTCTCTAGATTTTGTGTTTGATCAAAGAGAAAGGAATAAATTTTTTTGTCGAGTTCTCGAGTTCTCTGTTTCGGACAAGAAGAAGATAAACTTTAAACTAACGGTCGAATTTCTATATTTTAGCTACTAAAAAAACAGCTGTGGGAAAAGAAAAATTGAAGAATTTTTGCCACGTAAGCATAGAAATGGCCTTGTGGTGGGACTGTAACGGCTATATGACACGTCAGATAAACGCTCCTCTTTAATGGAGTAGTTTGTTGTTCGGCTCTATGACGTTGATGATGATAATTCTTGTGAAAAAAATCAATACGAATCTTTTTGAATTTTTATAAAAAATATGAACTGAAAGTGATAGTGACTAAAATTTTTAAGTGCATTTTGTTACAAATGTACCTGTTAAGCGTGTATTAGACTATTTATAATGCACGAATTGAATTCACTTTTTCAACATGTGTTACCCTCTAACGGAGGTGTTGAATAATAAGAGAAAGTGACATGACACCAAATATTAAAGATCAGTTATCTTATAATAAATTATATTTTTTTTCAAAAAAATTATATGAAAATTTCTCTTTTTTTTCTCTATTAATAGAAACTTTGTTCATTTGATTTGTATACAGAAAAAAAAAATATTTTTTCTTCACGAAAAATTTTCAGTATTCCCTTGTAAACAATATTTTGTGAGATAGATCAAAACAATAATCTTTTCAGTATCCACAACTCCACTAATTATCCTTCTAATTACCCAAATCCCAACAATTGTTTGTGTGTTGAATGTTTTATATTAATCAAGTTATGCATGTTTTATCAGTTAAGTCGTGTGTTTATTATTGCTGTATTGTATTTATTTCAATTGTTTTGCAATTTTTTTAAAGAAAAAAATTATTTTTCGTATTTATTACTTAAAAGTATAAAATATGAAAAAAGTAAAATATTTTAAAATGTTATTTAAGTTTTATTTTTTTTATTAATTATTGTTGTTAATATACAAAATCATAAAATATAATTATAAAAAGAAATAAAAATGTTACATAAAATGGTGGGTAGAATGTTGAATTTTATTAAACAAAAACATTATAGAGGAGGATATTGAATGACTGTTGAATTAATAGGTGGAAGAAAGAAGAGATGATGTGGAGTGTAAAAATAGGGTGTTGAATCATTTTTTGCATTGTGCGTAAAGATACCGAATAATTAAAGGGAATGTGACACAATTTGTAGTTTAATATTTAGTTATTTACTTATGTTAGTGATCTTTGATTGGGCTTTGAGTTGTCATATTGTTCGAGGTGGAGATGCGACGTGACTATTAGTGTGATGATGTGAGGTGCGGGCCGTAGAGTCTCGTTATATAAAGCGTAATTCGATGTGTCTTGGTAGTACAATATTTATTGACAAGTTTTCATAGAGTTACAAAGGAAAGAAAGTGTTGTGTTTTTCTCTCTAGCCTAGTTTCTTAATCTTTTTCTCCAAGAAGCTCCCCCTTCTCAATCGAATGGTCTCCTCTATTTATAGAGGAAATTTTTTTCATACACGTCGCTTTGGGATCACGAGATTGACCCTCGGCATGGTGCGGGTCGGCGAGATTCGTGCTGCGTCTTGGTCTGCTCGTCCGTATTGTCGGCTGTCAGACAACCCATTCCTTTATCGAGGCTTTTCAGCGGGTCTTCGGGCTTTTATCGGTGTGTGTCAGGCGATGACCTCATCCGTCCGTGCCTCTGCTTCGTGTGTCGCCTCTGAGGTCTGCGATGCTCCCGTACTGCATTAAATATCAAATCGTACGATGACGTTGTCTTCGGCCCAGTGGGCCTCATTTGTTCTGGGCCGTAACGTTGTCATCGGGACGTCGGGCCCTCGGATTTTGATATGGACTTCGAACCCAAAGCTTTTCAGAGTGGGTCTGGCATGTTAGGAGGAGTGCTAATTCCACCTCTAACAATTAGTCCCCCCCGGTTCGGTGACAGAGCGTTTATTCGGAGTGAGAGAACTTTTCGAGGCGTGTTTGGCGTACTCTGAAAGGTCTTTAAGGCGAGATGACGTGTCGACCCGTCTTTGCGTATCTTAGAAGATTTCAGAATTGAGGCGACGTAGCTCCAACCACTAAGTGCCACTCGTAAGTTCTAAGCCTGGAGAAACAGAGAGGCGTGCCTAGGGTTAATGATGAGGTGTCTTTTCATGTTCCCGCTCTCTCTCCCATAAATAGGGAGCTCATCTCGCTCATTTTTCATTTCTTCAGCATCTAAGGTAAACCCTTTTTCCTCTGTTCTCTCTCTTCCCCCTTTGAATTTTCCGATTGTGTTCCTAGCGCTCCGCCGAGATTTTTCCGATTTGCTCAAGAACATCCCCAGTTCTTTAGATTTTTTTTTGTTAGATCTTCTTTGGTGAATCTTTGTGATGTCGAAACGTATAAGGGTTGAGTCTTCTGATTCTTCCGGGTCGCAAGGGTCCGGGGATAGTCAAGATTCCGCCAATTCTTCCTGCGAAAGGGATGATCGATCTCCATCCTAGAGTATCTCCTCACGAGGTACCGGGGAGCATGTCCTCCTCGATGATTTTGCGAGGCGTAACGCATCACACCTCAAGCATGGTGCAATGTCTTCTTCACAGGTTCGTCACGATTCCGGCCCTGTTCTTGAGTCTAGGGAACAACTTGGGAATCAGTCCCCGGAGCGTCAGCTAACCCTTGGAGTTGTCAGAACTCAGAAAAAGCCCAAGAAAAAATCTAAGGCCAAAGCTCCAGGGCTTGCTGCGGATCCGGAGAAGCCAAAGAAACCCCGCAAGATCAACATGATCTTGCCAACTAAGTCCGACGCAGTAATGCTTCGCGGTATCGTCAGTGTTCGAAGCTCCAACTTAGAGTTGCGGGGACCGAGGCCCGATCAGCGACCCTGGAATCCTCCGCGAGGCTTCCTGTGCCTTTATGAGTCGTTCTTTGCTGATTCGGGGCTCTGGTTCCCTCTTACTCCTCTGCTCATAGCCTATTGCGAAGCGAGGGGCATTCCATTAACGCGGCTTACTTCTCCCTCGGTCCGGAACTTGGTGTCTGCATTTTCTATGGCTTCAGAGCTGGGCTTCAAGATGACGTTGGAGATGTTTGAGGAGATGACTCAGATCAGCCCGAACCGCTCTCTTCCCGGGATGTTCTACGTTAGTTTCAAGCTCGGTGCAAGTTGATCCAAGGTTATAACACCAGGATCAAAAGGTGGTGGGCTAAGTACTTCTTTTTCCAAATCAACGAGGCGTCGGTCCTCGACCCCAACCGAGAGTATATGAGGGGATGGGGTCGTAGTTTTGGTAGTGGTCTAGTTTGAATAGTCCATCGCGTCGCAATTTTCTTGCTTCTAACGTTTTCTCCTGTTATGTGCAGATCGTCCTCTTCCGATTAACCCCATCCCGCGGGAGTACTTCACCTTTATCGAGGAACTGAAGAGGAAGAAATTCACCTTGTGGCCTGTCATTTTGAAGAGAATTCAGTCAAATCTTGCTAAGTTCAGAAAACGTGAGTGCCTCGATGTACAGGTTCTTCGGTATCGACTGTTAGCAAAATTTTCTAACTCCTCTTTGTTGTGTTGGTAGCTTCGTGGCGTCTTCTTCCTGGTGTCAAACAACCAAACATTTACGATCCAGAGATCAAGATGGGACAGTTCGATGGTGATTTTCCAGACTTGTTTCAGAGGAAGGCAAAGAAGAAGAAGGTATCACACGGGGTGAGTACCTCGAAGCAGGTCGTGCTGACGGAGCAGGCACAGACAACGGGTCTCACTCTCGATGTTCCGCCAGTTGCTGAGGCTGGTGGAGGGTCGATTCTGTCGAGAAGAACCTCACCTCTTCCAAAGACAATGAGCCTCTTCGGGTGAGGGAGCGTCGTCGGGCGAAGGAGCGGGAAAACATCCCGCAATAGGTTGCTGATGATCAGACTTTGCCTCATCCTTCTCCACCTTGTCAATCCATCGTTCTTCCTTCTCCTCATCATTCTACTCCTTCCTCGCTATCTGAGCGGGGTGATGTCCCTCCTTTGGAAGGTGAGTCTCGTGGGATGGAGATAGATATTGAAGGAGTCGACAAGAGTCTGGTTTCCATCACTCCTACTGAGGCTCACATTAGTTCTGAGGCGGCGCCCGAGGCCAACTGGTAAGAGTCCCGAGCTATCGACACGCTCCCTGTGGTTTCTTACGAGATTGATGCGTCTAACAAGACGGGCTTTAAGTTCAGGTACATAGGACGTGTTCCTTTTGTTACTGACTCAAACGCATGCGGAGAGTTGCATCGGGCCGTCGCCTCATCCGGAGTGGACCTCCCCTTGGTGAGGGAGCTTGAGTATGCTGACGAGTTTCGCAAGCTTTCTCGCAAGACTCAGGAGGTGAAGTATTTTCCCTTTTCCTTTTCATGTGTTTTTCCTTGTTTATTTTTTAAGTCTTTGTCTGATTCTTCAGCTGGCCTTCCATTCTACCAATCTGGTCAATAAATATGACAAGAAGGTGAAGAAATTTAAGAAGTCTGTCGAGAAGCGCGACAAGGGCATCAAGAAGTTGGAGAAGCATAGGGAGAACTAGACGGCGAAGCTGCAGCTTGAGCTTCTTGGCAAGGAGAAAAAGATACTCGATCTGACGTCCGAGGTTCGTAGATTGGTCGAGGTGGAGACGGCGGCAGAGAACGAGATGTCGACTTTGAATGGCCTTATTCGGGAGCTTGCTGCCGAGAAATCGCACCTCGAGGACCATATGGATGCAAAAATTGAGAAGGCTGTAAAATCCACTGAAGAGCGTGTTCAGGTTGAGAAGCTTCATCGAGAGAAACTTTGAGCGGAATGTAAGGGCCGTTTGCTAAAGGTGAAGCAGTTCCTCGAGGACCAAAAGCGAATCAAAAACAACTACCTCACCGCCAACCAGCTCAAGGGGATTCTGGGCGTCATTGATGCTCTCTCGGAAGATTACGAGCTTGTTCCGCCAGAGTATTACGTGGCGGGCTTCGAGAAGAGAAAGGAGGATGTCGATGCGTGGCTTAATACGCAGGTGGTGGCCAAGATGTATGAATCAGACTTGGTTCTCCCGGAGGAGGGAATGCCGTCGGGACCTTCGGAAGGCGAGATTACGGCACTTCCTTCCGCTTCGCTCACCATTGTTGCTGATGATGCAGGGTTGCCTTTGGTTGATGCTTCACAGACTCAGCAAGATCCACCTCGTGATGAGATCGAAGAGTCTTGAACGTTGGGCCTTTTCTCTTTAAGTTATTTAGTCTTTGCTTTTATGAACTTGTTTCTTTCTCCCCCTTTTTTGTTTCCGAGGTCGGCATGTTTCTCGCCTCGTTGTTGTATTGAACTTCTTCCGCTTAAATGGATTTCCCGTCTCTTTTCATTGTATGGATGTTCGTCTCTTTTAGTTCCAGTCTTTTCGCCTCGATGCTTTGCGCTTTCCTTGTGATGAAGCCTTCCAATGTGGAGACGTGGTTCGATGGATTTGTGGACTTAGTCATTTTTTTTGCCAAGTAAAATAAGCTTTTCTAAGTATGCGAGGTGATAGCCTCGCATTTTTTCACACTTAGCATATTTTCCTTGATGGTTTGAATGTTTCGTTTGCGAGGCAGGCTCGGCTTGAGAGTGGTTTCGATTGGGCCACTGCGATGAGGAATGTCGTCATCGCAAACGAGTGGGTGATCAATCCACTGCATTCATGTAGAATGCGTTGTGCGGGGCTGAGCCGACTTTATGGTGGCGAGGTCAATATACGTGCCAATATAGCCTCGTCGATGCTCGCCTCGATGGCGGGTATCATGTTTGACACGTAAGAGATTTTAAGACGAAATCTATTTTTTATAGATATATAGTTGTGCCTCGTGAGAGGCTGCCTACGTACCCCGAAGGGGATCAAACCAGTCGTAGTTTAATTTTTACATAGGTAGATAGTAGTTGGGGTGATAGAGTGTGTTTTGATACTTAGTGGTAGAATCGCTTCAAGTTCATTGAGTTCCAGGAGCGTGGTACTGCGTCACCATTCATTTGTGTGAGCTTCTATACGCCGGGGCGGACGATCTTCGAGATTAGGTAGGGGCCTTCTCAGTTCGCGTCTAATTTGGAGATTGGTTTTTTGGCGGTGTTCTCATAAATATTGCGCAAGACGAGGTCGCCTTCTTCGAAGTGGCGCCCTTTTACCTTCTTGTTGTAATAACGAGCGACTTGGTGTTGATAGTTTTGTATCCGCAGGAGTGCTTGGTCTCGCAATTCTTCCGCCAAGTCGAGCTGGTCTAGAATCATTTTGTTGTTGATTTCAGGGTGCTGGGTAAGTAGGACACGTCGTATGCCGGGCACGTTGACTTCGGCCGGTGACATTGCCTCCATTCTGTAAGCTAAGGAGAAAGGTGTCCGTCCGGTGGCGCTTCGGGGGTTGGTGCGGTGTGACCACAGGACTCCATCGAGTTTTTCGGCCTAGACGCCCTTTTTGTCTTCAAGTCTTTTCTTGATCCCATCGATGATTCGTTTGTTCGTTGCTTCTGCCTGGTCGTTTCCCTGCGGGTATCGTGGAGTGGATTTGCTGAGTCTGATTCTCCAGCGAGCGGAAAAACCTTCGAACCTGTCGGAAGTGAATTTCGACCCGTTATCGGTGACTATCTCGTAGGGGAGGCCGTGGCGACAGATGATAAACTTCCAAACAAAGTTCTGGACGTCGATAACTTCGATTTTGGCGTATGCCTCTGCCTCTACCCGCTTTTTGAAGTAATCTGTGACAATGAGCAAGAATTTCCTTTGGTCAGAGGATGGTAAGGGACCGACGATGTCCATGGCCCATCGCATGAAGGGGTATGACGCGGTGGAGGTCTTGAGTAGCTCAGTCGGGATGTGTATTGTGTCGCCGTGTCGTTGGCACTTCTTGCATTTTTGAGCAAATTCTTCGCAGTCTTTCACAAGGGTCGGCCAGTAGAAGTCGTTGTTTTTGACTTTTAGAGTGATTGCTCTACCTCCGGAGTGGTTGTCTCCTACGCCTTCGTGGGCTTTGCGCATTACTCTTATCGTTTCATCTTCGGCGATGCAATGCAGCAATGTTCTTGTCGCGCTCCATCGGTATAGACCATCTTTGATCATTGTGTAGCGAGCCGCCCTCTTACGTAGACGGCGGGCTTCCCAGTTTTCATTTGGCAGCGTCCCGTTGGCGATAAAATCTTTGATCTCGGCGCGCCAGTCCGGGTGTCTGAGGTGAGCATCGGAATCGGTTGATTGTGTTCTCGCCTCGTCGAGATCAGTTTTGCCGTTTGTTTCTTTGATGTGGATTGTGCATATGCCTTTGGGAAGGTCGATGCTCGGATGCTCGATGCATTCGACCGATATGGTCCTTCTGACAGTTGGGTCCGATGTGGAAGCTAGCGCGGCTAGAGCGTCAACGGAGGTGTTCTCGCTTCGGGGTATCTTGGTTAGGGTGAATAATTCGAATTGTTGGGCAAGTTTTTTGACGACGCTAAGGTAGGCGTCCATGCGCTCATTTTTGGCATCGAAGTCTCCGTTGTATTGGCTTGCAACGAGCTGAGAGTCGCAGAATGCGTCGAGGTTCTTGGCGCCCAATTCTTTGGTGAGGCACATTCCGGCGATCAGAGCTTCGTACTCTGCCTCGTTGTTTGATGCGTGGAAGGCGAGATGGAATGACTGTTCGAGGACTTCGTGCGTCGGCGATTCCAACTTGACGCCGACTTCGGAACCGTGCTAGTTGGATGACCCGTCGGCGTATAGTGTCCATGTTCGGGTTTCTGGTTCGACGGTTGTTAGCTTTGGCGGTAGTTCGATCAGGAAATCTGCAAGTACTTGAGACTTGGCGCTTGTGTGAGTTCTGTATTCGATGTCGTATTCGCTAAGCTCAACTGCCCACTTGGCAATTCGACCGGACTGGGAAGGGCTTTGCAGGATTGTGCGCAGGGGTTGGTTCGTCAGGACAACGATTGAGTTTGATTGGAAGTATGGTCGCAACTTTCTAGCTGAGGTGATTACTGTTAATGCCTGTTTCTCGAGGGTTGGGTATCGCGCTTCGGCGCCATTGAGAGCTTTGCTTATATAGAAGATCGAGTTTTGCTCACCTCGTTCTTCTCGGACTAAGACACCGCTGACCGCGGCCATTGAGATGGCGATGTATAAGTATAACGTCTCTTGGTTAATGGGTTTGGCTAGGATTGTTGTAGTTGAGAGGTATTATTTGAGTTGCTTGAAAGCTTCCTCGCATTTTTCGTCCCACTTGAACCGTTTGTTTCCTCGCAACAACTGGTAAAAGGGCAGGCACTTTTCGGTAGATCGTGAGATGAAGCAGTTTAGTACGGCGATGCGGCCCGTCAGACGTTGTACCTCTCTGGTGTTTTGAGGTGAAGTCAGTTCGGAGGTGACTGCAAAGGTGCACTTAGTGGGGTTCAACTTCATATTGTACTAGTTAAGTGTGGTGAAGTAAGTGCGCAGGTGATCAACATGATCCTTGGCGACAACTGATTTGACGAGCATGTCGTCGATGTAGACTTCCATTGTGCGGCCTAGCTGATCCGCGAATATGCGATTGACGAGGCGCTGGTAGGTTGCAATGGCATTTTTTAGCCCGAAGGGCATAACCTTGTAGCAATAGGTTCCATGATCGGTGATGAAATATGTCTTTTCGCGATCATCAGGGTGCATCATTATCTGATTGTAACCCGAAAAGGCATCCATAAAAGAGAGGAACTCAAATCCTACCGTTGCTTCGACGATCCTGTCTATGTGCGGGAGCGGGAAGCTGTCCTTTGGACAGGCTTTGTTCAGGTCGGTAAAGTCGACGCATACTCTCCATTTGCCGTTCTTCTTTTTGACGACCACGGGATTGGCCAGCCAGTCTGGATACTTGACTTCGTCGATCGAGCCTGCTTGTGTGAGGCGATCGACCTCGTTGTTTACCGCTTGGGCTCGCTCCGGGCCGAGTTTCCATAATTTCTACTAGATGGGCATGAAGGTTGGGTCGACACTGAGCTCGTGGCAGGCGACGCTTTGGTCGATTCCGGGCATGTCGTTGGTGGACCATACGAAGGTAGATGAGTTTTGTTTGAGGAATTCAATGAGCTTATCACGCACCGATGCTTCCAGGTTAGCGCTGATTCCGACGCAGCGTGTGATGTCACTAGGGTCGATATTCACTTGGTGCACTTTGTCTTGTTTCAGCGCTTCTTCCCTGGAGGTCTCTAGGACTGCTTCTACGTCTCTGGATGCGTCAGTTGTTTCGGACTCGTTGGAGGGGGTAGAGATAACGCACGATCGTCGGAGTTTGAGTTCGGCTATGAAACAAGTTCTAGCCATGCTCTGATCGCCCTGTATGGTTCGGGTCCCGATTGGGCTTGGGAACTTGAGGCATTGATGATAGGTAGACGGGATCACCTCCATGGCGTGAATCTAAGGTGTCCCCATGATATCGTTGTAGATCGTTGGCGTATCAATGATTACGAACTTCGTAAGCTTGGTCACGCCTCCCACTTGGACCGGAAGTTTTATCGTTCCTTCGGACATGGTGGTGTCGCCTTTGAAACCGGTGAGCGGTTTTCTTGAGGGTTTGATCGTGTAATCTTTTAAGTCCATCTTTCGCAATGTGTCTTTGAAGATCATATCAACGGAGCTTCCCATGTTGATTATTACCTTAGCGACTTCACAACCCGCGATTAGGAGTTCGATGACGAGAGGGTCATTGTGCGAGCGATGGACTGTGTCTGCGTCGTGGTCGGTGAAAGTGATTTCCATATCGATGAAGTCAGACGGGTTGTTGATCCCGGTCCATTTGATTGCGGACACCGTCTTCCGCTGATGTTTCTTGATCGATCATACTGAGTTGTTGCAATCAAAGAGACCTCCTATTATCATATTAATGCATTTCCGGGGTGCGGGAGGTGCGTCGACCGGATATTCCTCGACCTTATCTCTTTTGGGGGCGTCTTCAATGACTTGTCGGACTTGATTCTGATTTGCGTTGGCGGGATTTTGGTGTTGCGGGGGCTGCCCCTGTTCGTTCTGGTCGGTGCGGTGCCACATGTTCTTCTTCTTACTTTCTTCTCGGGGCAATATGAAGATATCTCCTTCGCTATACTTCTTGAGCAATAACTCCTTCAGATTTCGGCATTCTTCGGTGGAATGACCGTGTTTCTTGTGGAAGGTGCAATATTTGTTGAGGTCGACGTCCGACGCTCGAGATTGCTTTTGCCAACTTGACTGCTGGTTTTGGCCATTTCCGATGTGATTGACCGTCATTTAATTGCTTTTGACGCGGTTCTTCATACTCATCGCTTCGGTCATCTCGGGGGGGGTGTTCGGCTTTGGTTTTTTCCTTGGAACGAGCGCTGGCGTGTTTCTTAGCAAGGGCCAGTTTTTCTTCTTCTACCTCAATGAAGAGTGTGGCTTTGTGGAGTGCGTCCTCCAGCGTTTAAGGCTTGTTTATCTTAAGGACGTCGCGGAAGGCGGATTCGTACCACAGGGCGTTACGCAAGGTTGGTAGAGATGCCTCGTCGGATACCGTGATTCGGGAGGCGACGTCTTTGAATCGTGCAATGAAATCTTGCATGCTCTCTTTAGGGCCCTGCGACGTGGCCCAAAGGTCGGCGGTGGAATGACTTTGTTGGATGAACATCGAGTAGTGTTTGAGGAAGGCGGTGGAGAGTTGATGGAAAGTATCGATAGAGTTGGCTCTGAGTCGGGAGAACCATCTTAATGCCGCTCCATCGAGGTTCTCTGCGAACAACCGACAATAGCCTGCGTCGCGTTCCATTGGATCGAAATGAGCCCGTCCCATTGCTTTGCTGAAGCTGGTGAGGTGTTGGCTGGAGTCGGTGGTTCCATCGTATTTCGGGATCCTGACCTTTCCCGGATGTGGGATACGGAAACGTGTTATTCGGTTGTTGAACGGGACGTTCTGCGCTTCTCGGAGGACCCTATCGATCTCATGTGTGGAGCTTACGGCCTGGTGAACTCGAGAATTGATATCATGCAGGTGCTGGCGCATGAGTTCGAGTTCTTCGTCTTTCTCAGCATAGACCCCTCTGTAGGTCTCGGGGCCAACCCCGTGATGTATATTTGGAGTTGTGTGGTGATGCTCAACTGGAGTTAGCGGTGCTTCAATTCAGTTTGTCGTCGGGGGGGGGGGGGGGGGGGGGGG
>OVAN01003054.1:13794-30647 GCA_900406275.1 Anastatica hierochuntica
GCGCACGGTTGGCTGCGCTGGTGTCTCCGCGAAGAGATTTTTTTGCAGATTTGAGAGGAATTCCCCGGGTGTATCTCTCAGGTTTGTGGGACGAGGCTCGCTGGTGGTTCGATAGAAGCTCGGTGATGAGATAAGCGCTTCAAAACGTGCGTAGGTTGTCTGGGAAAGCGAATCGACCCTATGAAGCAGGTCAGAGAGGAGGGCTACGACGTCGGCAGACGGGGGAGGCGCTGTCGCCAAGATCGGCCTCGTGGGAAATCTGTTGCTCCCTACTGCCGTAATTCTTGACTCCGGGGTTTGTTGCTAGCAGGAGAGACTTGCGTTGGTGCGGGTGGAAGCGGGGTGACTGGGAGCGATGTTCTGGCGTTTTCTTGAGACGCCTCGGTTGCTTTCTTGTGGCTCGACTGTGTCAACTCGGGGTTGGTAGCTTTTGTAGCGCTAGTCGCGTCGACTCTAGAGGTCGAAGGGTGTACAGGCGGTATTTGGCCCGATCCTTTGAGTACCTTCGGAACGCTTGGTAGGGTGGCATTTTGTTTTTTCAGACATTGTCGAAATGCTTTCTGCGTAGAGAGAGTTCTTCTGAATGTCCCCACAGACGGCGCCAAATATTCGAGGTGGAGATGCGACGTGACTATTAGTGTGATGATGTGAGGCACGGGCCAAAAAGTCTCGTTATATAAAGCGTAATTCGATGTGTCCCGGTAGTACAATCTTTATTGAGAAGTTTTCATAGAGTTACAAAGGAAAGAAAGTGTTGTGTTTTTCTCTCTAGCCTAGTTTCTTAATCTTTTTCTCGAAGAAGCTCCCCCTTCTCAGTCGAATGGTCTCATCTATTTATAGAGGAAAGTTTCTTCATACACGTCGCTTTCGGGTCACAAGATCGACCCTCGGCGTGGTGCGGGTCGGCGAGATTCGCGCTGCGTCTTGGTCTGCTCGTTCGTATTGTCGGCTGTCAGACAACCCATTCCTTTATCGAGACTTTTCGGCGAGTCTTCGGGCTTTTATCGATGTGAGTCAGGCGATGACCTCATTCGTCCGTGCCTCTGGTTCGCGTGTTGCCTCTGAGGTCTGCGATGCTCCCGTACTGTATTAAATATCGAATCGTACGATGATGTTGCCTTCGGTCCAGTGGGCCTCGTTTGTTCTGGGTCGTAACGTTGTCATCGGGGTGTCAGGTTCTGGGATTTTGATATGGGCTTCGAACCCAAAACTTTTCAAAGTGGATCGGGCATGTTAGGAGGAGTGCTAATTCCACCTCTAAACGATTGAGCTTTGTATCAGCCGAATGTGATTTGATATATATGTGGGCCATTAAGGACGTTAACTTCTTCTTTTTGAGCTTGTGCTAAAATTAAAATTAAAAAGGGTGTTACTGGATCAATGATTTAAATCAATATCAATGTTTTGTAATTCACCAACATTTTAAATTTTTTAATAGAGTTTATATATGTATATATTGTAAAATCTCTACGGTTCATCTTAGATTTTGAAATATGAGATTCCACAACAAATGATTTCAAATAAATCAACAATACAAATAATTTTATAAGTTTTTAAAGTTGAATTACTACGTATTTATAACAATGAGTTAAAATCATTCATTTTTTTTTGATAAATAAAATCATTCATTTGATAACATCATTTTAGTTATGATTTACAAAAACACTATCCGAAAACACTAAAATTCAAACATAATTTAGGATCATAGTTGGAATAGCGGTGGATCGATCTAGAGTGCACGAACAATTGGGAAAATTTCATTTTAGGATATATCCTTGTTTAATTAACCCTAAAATTGTCTTAAATTGTACTTTGAAAATAGGCATCTACTAATAAAAGTACTCTCTTTTCTCTAGCCATTTTAGCGAGTCATGTTACATCTTGGTGTTTTCACTTTATGTTTATCATTTTGTTTGATATATTTTTCTCGTATCCGTTACAACAACTAGTATCATAGCTTTGAGTCATCTAGTGAGAAGATATCTGGATAAACTTATAGATTAAACAAGTTTATTATGAAAACAGTTTTAATCTCTAACATACCAAGATACATGCATTGCTGAAACAACAATGAATCTGGACACCGTTGTAAAAGAAGAAGGTAAACACTGCTGAGATGAAGATTTTAAAAGAAAATGCGTATTCACGTATTTTGTTCAGTTTGGCAGAGAAATTATCATTGAGTGCTAGTAGTGCTACTAGTTTGTTGCGAAGTAGAGTTTATATATGACAAAGACGTAGTCATCTATTGTGGTGAGATGGAGGTTATGGAAGTAAATACGTATTCATATGAGATTAGCACCCAAATTATCATCGAAGTTTTGGGTGCTAATATTGCTGCTAGTTTGTGACTGAAGTTAGAAAATTTGTATATGACGACTAGTTTGTGACTGAAGTTAGAAAATTTGTATATGACGAAATCTCTAACGAACACGTTATCATGCTTTTGAAACAACACTTTTTCGCTATGCCGTTGCATAGAGGTACAATCATATTTAATATGACAAAATCTCTAACTGCAATCAAAATTGTAATATATTTTCTCTTTTAGAAATAATTTTCAGCCAGATTTTTAACTTAATACTAATTTCTTTGATGCATGAATATGGATTTTGTTACATTTCGATATAATTGTCCATATTCATGAATATGGATTTTTTTAAATGAAATTATGTGAATATAGATATCCAAACACTACCAAATTTGATATCGAACCCATTTTGTTAAACATATGGATTTTTTTTTGTATATGGATTTTTGAAATAGAGTTTATCTATCTTATTAAAAGGGAAGACATAGACCTTTTCATGTTTGATTTTTTAAAGTGAACATATTTTAAAATTTTTATTAAATGTATCTAATAAATTAAAATAACTCTAATTCCTCATTTACATATTCCAACAAACATATTAGAATATTCTAATATTTTTTTCACTTAATCACTATCTAAATTGTAAATCAACACAATTTAAAATCATCAATTTTCAGCAAATTTAAATATAATTTGTTTTCAAATTAAAAAAAAATCCATAAATTTTAAAATAGATGTATTAAAATATTATTGTTTTCTAAATAAAATTTGTTACAAAAATTCAAAAAAGTTATAAAGTGATAAAATTTAGAAAAATTTATAGAAATTTATAAATAATTTATATAAACTATACAAATTTAAGTTTACTCACCTAATAATTTTTTTAAATACTCTAACGGGTTTTGTTTCACGATATTTCGGGTATTGGATATTATCCGAACTGAACCCATACGAGTATCCGAGGAAATCTGAAAGTTCGAAAATGTCAAATCTAAATCGAACCCAGAATTCGATATAACTGAAAATTCTAAAAGTTTTGAATTTCAATACGAATCCAAAACTTGAAAAAACCGAAAATTATAAACCCGATACTCAAAAATCTAAACATGATTAATAATATCTAAAATTATTATAAAAAAAAACTTGCGCGGGTCAAAACTATAATTTTTTGTTAATCCATATGTCTAACCCGTCACACATATTTCACCCAAACACTACCAATTTTAATATCCAACACAAAATTTCACATAACATACAAATCTTACGAAAAAGAAATTTTCCCATTTAAAAAATAAACGGAAATTTATTTTTATTTTTAATTTTTTCAATACATCATTTTTTTGTTTGTTAAATAATTTTTTCGATAATCCTTTTAACAGATCTAAAGTATCTATGATGTGTGTCTCAAAGTTATACATCGGTCAAGATATGTTTAGTCATTACTCGAAAGGATCTTCAATTTTATATTTTTACCTTAGATATTTTAATATATTTATGTTTTATTTCATAATAACTTATGCATTTAAGGCATACACAATTTAATCATGTTTTATTCCCTGTAAATAAAATAGAGTTAGCCGTTTAATTAGGCCTAAATACAAGAAATAATAACATTCAAATCAATTAAGCAACATTAAATTCGAAATATATATTCTGTATATTTACACAAAGACTCCTAATGATAACAGCTGTTTGCAATGTGCGGAACAAGCATATTAGATAGTGCGGTGCCGTTGAAGTGCGATTCGTACGTAACTGCGGAACAACTGCGGTTCGTGTGAAATAAGCGGTGCGGAGTAAGAATTGAATGGTAAATAAATAGCTAGCGCTGCGGAATACATATTATAGATATACATATTTTTGTATATTTTTATACACAATCACAGAATACATAACTTAAAATGTCTTTTTTTTAAATAACATCTAAATATAAAAGAATTTAATCATTATCATATTGAGTAAAACCTCTAACCCATAAAATTAAAATTTATTAAATATTAACTAACTTTTAATATTTTAAAATTCAAAACTAATTTCCTTTTTATTAAAAAAAATTTATCTTACATATTTTCTTGATAAATTCAAACTATTTATATAATTTAAAATATATGTTATGCATATATTTATTAAATTAGACATGTACAATTGAAATAATAAATCTAATTAGATATTACTTTTAAACACTTAGAACATGTACTATTGTTTTGTATGAATTGTAATTATAGTATTAAAAGTATACAACTAGTTTCTCATAATTTTAATTTAAAATAAAAATAAAAGATAAAAGTGATCCTTAGCCAACCACATCAATTCTCATGCGTTTAAAACCGTACCGCACATCTTTTTTTGTTAACAAAGAAACTGTTTTTGTTTTGCAAAATCCGCCCCGCAGTTTTGGTAAGTTCAAATCCACCCCACAACTTTTAAATGTTGCTGATTGGTGAATTTTACGGATCCACACCGAACTCCGCTTTTTATGTGTTACCAATCACCGCCAAAATCAATAGTTACGTTATCTTTTTTTATTGAATGCCATCAATAGTTACTTTTTCATTCTCTTAGAACGAGTGTAACGTCAACTAATCCACTCACAAGTTTTTTTAAAGTGCCTAAAATTTGGCATTATTTTCGATTGACTAAGTGGGGATGAGATGTTTCGAGAGAAATTGGAATTCATGATGACTCAATTTACATTTTTTTTCCAAATCCTTTTACCTCTAGGTCACTACCATTTCATTGAATGGCACGATCCTCACCGCGAAAAATACTTAATAATATGGACATGTTCTAATCGTGGAATCATTAGTCGGAACTAGATCTTGATCATGAACGGCTCTGAACTAGAGCCTATGAAGCACCAGTTTAGATGCAAACATTATTTTATTGCAAAACTTGGTTTATACCTATATGGAACCTCCTTTCTCTTTGCTTTGATCAGCCCATATTCAGTTCCGAGAGGTGTTTCCTTTTCCAAATTTTTTTTCCGTCATATGTTTGCTTTATGGAACAAATTTCTATGGATCAGCGTGGTCATGACTAAAAAATATTACTTATTTACGTGAGTTGCTTAAACCACCGCAACAACAGCACGATGAAAATTTAATTGTGTGACCTAATTAAGCACATGCTTTGTGTGCTTTACAACATGTTTCTTGACGCATCGGGAAGCTATGTGACACAAGGATTCTCTGGTTCAAGAGATCAATGAGAGAAGATGTGATGAACCACGGAGACGATGATTGATTTGACAAAGAATAAAAGGGTTTGCGAGTCCTCCTCTCTCGGCTTAACTAGTTCGCAGGATTTGAAAGTCCTTCTCTCATGGCTTTACACGAAAGCTCTTCGGAAACTAAAGTTCCTTTTAAAGTTTATTCAATAAAATCAAAAGCTGTCTTTCAATAAAGAAAATCAACTCTTTAAATAGAGTTTTAATAAGTCGCTAACTAATCCGAATTCGAAAAGGAAAAGCCTTAATCGATCATTATCTATACAACAATGATCATTATCCTTTCTAATAAAATCTAATAAAGAAAATAAAATAAAACCAAAGCCAAGCGATGTAACTTGATTCACAAGCTAAGATGCGCTGCATCAGGTCCCCCATCTGAAAAGATTCGGACCCCGAATCCGCCCGTACATCTTTGTCATAACATGTCTCCTGTATCTCCCTGCAGCTCGATTTCGTGCCCCTCGTCATCAAGACCATTAATATCAACAGCTAAAAGGTTGTGGTGGTTTCTCTTGGGACACGCGGTTTGGCAATGTTCGTGTTTACCGCAAGAGAAACATCACAAAGCATTTGTTCGCGGTGGCGGTCGAGATGAGGTTTGTCCTTCAGCTGACGTACCATCTCTCATAAGCTGTTGCGTGGTCGAAGTGTCGGCTTGAGTAGAAGTTGACGGTGTGTGTTGTTGCGAGCTCCAAGAGGAACTATCAAAGCTACTGATTTTGGTCTGAGACTCCATGGTTAAGGCTCGTTGATGAGCTTCCGACACAGTCACTGGATCAAACTGATTCAGCATATTCTCGTAGGGGAAGCCGCAAACCAGTAATGAACCGAGCCACAAGTTGATCTTCAGAATCATGTATATCGATTCGTGTTAACATCTGATAAAACTCAGTGGCATAGTCATCCACGGAGCGTTGTCCTTGACGTAAATTATGGAATCTTTGAAAGAGTAGACGTTGATAATTATACGGAAGAAACGTCTTCTTCATATGCTTTTTAAGCTTATCCCATGACGTTAACTTCTCCTTGCCTTGACGAGATCGATTGAGTTTGAGTTGGTGCCACCAGGCTGCAGCACGACCACGAAATCGTGTGGAGATCAACGATACTCTCTTATCGTCAGGTACACTTTTGAACTCAAGGAATTCGTCCACAGTGACCACCCAATCGAGGAAATCTTCAGGTTGAGAACTACCGAAGAATTCAGGAATCTCGACTTTAAATCCTGCATCCCATCGATTATTGAGAGGGTTTTGATTGTCACGCACCTGCAATTATCGATTCATGGCATTGTCGCCTGCATCGTTCAAAGGATTATTGTCGCAGATTGAGCACCGGTTGAGCTCCGATGGGCAAGGCAGCGACATGATTAAGATTGAGCTGCTGCTGTCGCAGGTTAATGGCTGCCAAAGCGGCTTGCATCCCTTGCTCAATCCCTAATTGAATGGCTTGTTGCATTGAAGCAACCAAGTTTTGTTGCAAATCTCGTATCTCAGAAAATTTTGGTGTAAATCATGACCTTCAGGTTATTTTTCAGCCTGTTTATCGGTCGTTTTGTCGTTGGGTCTAGGAGCCATCGTTTGTACAGGATCGTAAGAAATTCGAAAACTAATTCGATAGATCTCAATGGCTCTGATACCAACTGACACAACGGGAAGCTGTGTGACACAAGGATTCTCTGGTTCAGGAGATCAACGAGAGAAGATGTGATGAACCACAGAGACGATGATTGATTGGACAAAGACTAAAAGGGTTTGAGAGTCCTCCTCTCAGGGTTTTACACGAAAGCTCTTCAGAAACTAAAGTTTCTTTTAAAGTTTATACAATAAAATCAAAAGCCGTCTTTCAACAAAGAAGATCAACTCTTTAAATAGAGTTTTAATATGTCGCTAACTAATCCTAATTAGAAAAGGAAAAGCCTTAATCGATCATTATCTATACAACAATGATCATTATTTTTTCTAATAAAATCTAATAAAGAAAATAAAATAAAACCAAAGCCAAACGATGTAAGTTGATTCACAAGCTAATACGTGAGTTGCTTTAACCACCACAATAGCACAATGAAAATTTAATTATGTGACCTAATTAAGCACATGCTTTGTGTGCTTTACAGCATGTTTCTCCATTATTATCTACTTACTTCACTACTAATCGATTACTTTAGTGATAAGTTAGCACTTCGACTTTCTTTGTCTATATAATAACAAAGCTAATTAAGTTTTCAAAGGCTTGAACACAAACATAATTAGCTCCGGTCTTGTTTATTTAAACACAAAAAAACAATGAAAATGAGTTCAAATCCTTAACTTCCACTTTCTCTCCCGGTCATCGACTTCTTGAATCGAGATCTCAAACCTGAAACTCCCGAGTGGGACTCAGTGCGAGCTCAAGTTCGTAAAGCCTTAGAAGAGTACGGTTGTTTCGAAGCCTTTTTCGACGGCGTTTCCATGGAGCTAAGGAAGGCTGTTTTCAAGGGGTCGGAGGAGGTTTTTGATTTGCCATTGGAGACTAAACTAAGCACAAAGTCAGAAACACTAATTTACAAAGGATACTTGACGAGTCCGGCTATGCCTTTATATGAAAGTATAAGGGCATCATTATTGGTGAGATTTGTTTTGGAGCCCTTAACATATTTTATTATTACTTTTATGGTAAGGATTAAGCTAAGGACTTTTCAAAATTTGTTGAGTATTGGTGGGACTTATCTTGTCCCTTACATAACTAAATCTTAATGCTTTCATTAATAAACGATTGTTTTCATTAATGTTTTAACGGATCCGAAACGGATCTGAAACCCGAAAATATCGTAAATGGATCCGTAACGGATCCAAAAACCGAAAAACAAAAAAAAAACCGATCTGAAATGGAACCGAAACGGATCTGAAAATAAATTTGTTTTGATCCAAACCCAAAATATTTTCGGTTACCATTCGATTTCGTTCGGTTCTTGCGGTTTCGGATATTTTTAGATATTTTTGGGTATTTTTGGGTATATTTTCGGGTATTTTGGGTTCAGATCGAGATATTTTAAACGGATCCGAAAACCGAAAATATTGTAAACGGATCCGTAACGGACCTAAAAACCGAGGAAAAAAAATCGGAACTGAAACGGAACCGAAACTGATCTGAAAATGAATTTGTTCTGATAAAAAAAAAACAAAAGAGGAATCCCTTCCTCTTTTGTTGTTTTTTTCTTTTTTTTAATATAAAAAATGCAAAAGACTCATGTAAGTCCTACCAATAATGATGCCCTTAGGGTTTTACGGTGTAAAGAATCCTTAAGTGGTCGATGACTTGACTCATAAGCTTTGCCCACAAGGCAACATCACCTTCAGGTTCCCTTCTTAAACAACTCTCTTCATCGCCCACTTAATAATAATATTTGGCTTTCGTTTTTTACTGTAGATTGTTTTTCCTTAATTTTTTTCTTTGATAAAAACCTTTAAAAATTTTGCATGGTACTTTTTTTATTATTTGGTTTTTAAGTATAATATTTTTAGTAAATGCTTTATTTTTAGATTTTGTGTTATGTGTTTAAAATTACTAAAATTTATATCTCAAAATTTCTTAATAAAAAAATGACACACAAAATTTATAGGGAGTACAAAATATATAGTGGAGATGAAATTTTCTCGTGAAATGTACGGAAATTTTGTTTTATACACAAAGGCCATTTGATGAAAAAAAAAATGTTATGGTACTACAAGTTTTAATAAAAATTAATTATGTAGACAGATCAATTATAATACCATGATTAATGCGGGTCTTTTAGATGGGGTTTTTAGGATCGGTTAAAAGACGATCTCTTAGTTTGTAACTAAAAAATTAAGAACCGTCTCTTAAAGTTCTTATTTAAGAGACGGTTCTTAGACTTTTTAGTTAAAAACTAAGAGACCTATCTCTTAACCGACCTAATAACCCCACCCTAAGAGACTCGCATTTATGATGGTTTAAGATACTAAGATTTGCGATACATTTTAGCAAGAATGTTTAGTCGTTCGCGGAGAAGTTAAATGAACTAAACGTGAAGGTGAGGACAATGATTTTAGAGAGTTTCGGACTCGAGAAATACATCGACGAACATCTAAATTCATCAACGAACCAAATTCAATTAATTAAATACAAAAGACTTGACGATAATACATAAGAAAAGCTAGGTATATATGGTTCCTCATATCGATAAACAGTTTCTTGCTATATTGTTGGGCCTGGGCTCGGTTCACAAGAACCAAGCCCCAAAAAAGACTGATTAGGCCACAGGAAAAATTGAAGGTCCATTAAGACAGCCGAATCTCCATTAAAAGCTCAGGCCCACGATCTCGGCCCAAATCCCCGGTCGAGGTCATGGCCGACAGCATTTAAAGCATGAGTCAGAGATTTGACAAGCATTAAATGAGGCGCACTTCCTCGGTCAGGACTGTCACAAAGAAGACACGTGGAGTAAATGCAGAGGCCTCGGCATCCAGCACGACCGATGCATGTAAGGAGAAGACAGGAATAAGCTTGAAGGCGACACGTGGATTCCACCTCGGTTTACAATCTTAATTAAATTGAGATCACTGTAGATCTTGAACTACTATAAATAGGGGACTTAGATCATTAAGTAAAGACAGAAAAAGGGGGGAGAAAAAGAACCGACTAAGTACAATCTAGAGAGAACAACACTTGTAAAAATCTTATATCAATATCTTTTGCACAACTCCTCGGTTAATTGACCGAGAACTCCATAACTTCAGGCAGAAATCTTCAGTGTTTAAACTCTGACCTCGGCCTAACAAGTTCAAAACCGAAAACAACATAAAATCAGATTAAAAACGAACTTAAAAATAATTCTGGGATTCAAAAGTCAAAAGAACCAGTCAACGGTTCAACAGTTGGCGCCGTCTGTGGGGAACTAAGAGTAAAAATGGTGTCAGAAGATAGGACCAAGCAGGCTAGTTCGGAATCATGAGTACATCTATGAACGTCTCAAGTGACATGCTCGCCTCAACAAGCAGAGAAAGGACGTCATAAGAAGCTGCAGTCGAATTAAACCCACCCACCAACATCTCAGGCCAAACATTGAACGTCGGTAATGCGCAAGCCGAACACGGAACAGAGAGAAATCTTTCAGAAGAACAGCTAGTCCCTGAGATTCACGGTTTGGAAGCCACTCTCCAAGCAATGATGAGTCGGATCGAGCAAATAGCCCAACAAACTAATGCTCGGTTCGAAACCTTATCGGCACCACCAAGAATCGTAGACGCTTTGCCCCAAGCTCAAGATAGACAACCTCGACAATCCGAGCATTTCATGAACCAACTTCATCAAGACTTATTTGGAACCCCATCAGATCCACAAGGACCAATTAATCACGATACTTCAACTCAAAATCAACCGACCAATCAAGAGGTCCAACCACCCACGGTTTCTCAGCAACAAGGCACAGAAAACAGTAGAGACCGAGAGATAGAATTGCTAAAAATCAGGTTACAAGAGATGAGCTCTAAGGTGCACAAAGCAATTAGTGCGGCTCCAGAGATAGATAAAGTTCTGCAAGAAACGCAGAGTGATCCATTCACTGCTCGAATTAGAAAATTTCCACTCCGACACCTCGGAAAGCTCGCCCTTCCTAAATTTGGGGGAATGTCTAACCCAAGTCAATTTCTGACAGCCTTAGGAATCGCCATGAGAAGAGCAAGGTTAACTCCCGAAGAATATGACGCAGGCCACTGTCAACTCTTCGTGGAAAATTTGGAGGGAGAGGCATTGCAGTGGTTCTCGGGTTTAAAGCTGAATTCGATCGACAGTTATCAACAATTATCTACAACCTTTCTCAAACACTATTCTATGTTCATCAGGCAGCGAGCTTCAGAAGCCGATCTATGGACATTATCCCAGGAACCGAAGGAGCCCTTAAGGAAATTTATTGAAAGATTTAAGAGTGTGGCATCTAGGATTGCAATCTCGGATGAAGCAGCCCTCCCAGCACTTCGGAATGCCCTTTGGTATGAGTCAAGCTTTAGAGATGATTTAAAAATTAACAAGCCGCAAACATTGGAAGATGCATTACATCGAGCAACGCTATTTATTGAAGTCGAAGAAGAAAAGCTGGCCATGACCAAAGAGCATACCTCGACAAAGATACAAAGTCAAAAAGAAAAAGAGAAGCCAAAAGACAAAGAAGAGTACGTGGAACCCCGGCAACATTATGACAAGGAATATACCGACAAGAAGAACCGAGGAGAAATCTCTAAAAAAGCAACAAACTACTACGTGTCTCAGCCAAAGTCAAAAGACGCATTGCCGTGGAACAAGATGATTCGAGGGCAAGAACGGGATTCTGAAAAATACTGTCAATATCACAAACAATCCGGTCATGCGACCGAAGAGTGTAGACATCTCACTAAGCTCCTGATGACCAAGTTCCAGAAGGGGGAGATCGATGTACCAACAAGAGAAGGAAATACTGAAGACAAGAAAAACAGTAAGGAAAACTCGGAGCAAAGAAGTGATCAAGCAAAACAAAATCACCAACATCAGAACTTGAAAATACATGCGGGCCAATCGGTTGCAATGACCGAGTTAAAGAGAGATCAGGATTACGATGAAGATGAAATTCCCCCAGCTCCAAGAAAGAGAATCAATATGATAATGGGGGGGATTAAAAGATTGTTCGGACTCGGTCAGGGCGATTAAATAAGGAGAACGTCGAGCTATCAGCGCCAACAAGTGGAAGCAATAATGGTAGACACCGGGAGCACCGTGAATATTATCTTCAAAGAAACGTTGAAAAAGATGGAGCTAACCGATTACGTGATTAAACCGAGCGCCAAACCTCTAACCGGTTTCAATGGACAATCCGAATATACATTTGGATCAATCAAGTTACCCATTTACGTTGGCAGGGTAACCAAGGTTGTGAAATTCCTCGTCATTGATAGGCCGGCTATCTATAACGTCATTCTCGGAACCCCGTGGCTACATGCAATGAAGGCAATACTGTCGTCTTATCACCAATGTTTGAAATTCCCAACCAAGTATGGGGTCTTCACAGTCAGAGGCAACCAGAAGGAATCAAGATCGTGTTTTATCGCCGAACATAAATTGAGAAGAGCAGCTCAAGCATGTTTGGTAACCCGACCAGTCATAGAAGAAACACCGAGTAACACGGACTCACCACCCAAGGAATCTATCTTAATGATAAATATCGATCCGACAGATCCAACGAGGTGTGTGGGCATCGGAGCTGAACTTCCGGACCATCTCAAAGGAGAAATAATCAACTTTTTAAAGAGCAAGATCACAACATTTGCATGGACAATCTCGGACATGCCGGGAATAGATCCGAGCATCACCAGCCACGAACTAAACATTGATCCAACTTTCAAACCGGTAAAGCAAAAGCGAAGGAAGCTCGATCCAGAGAGAACCAAGGCGGTAAATGACGAAGTTGACCGATTGACGAAGGCAAGGTCGGTACTGGAAGTAAAATATCCGGATTGGTTGTCAAACCCGGTCGTGGTCAAAAAGAAGAATGGAAAGTGGAGAGTTTGTGTAGATTTCACAGATCTAAACAAGGCATGCCCAAAAGACAGTTACCCTTTGCCCAATATTGACCGGCTAGTAGAACAGCCGAAAACGAGCTTCTCTCATTCATGGATGCATTCTCGGGCTACAATCAAATTATGATGCACCCCGATGATCAAGAAAAAACAGCTTTCATTACAGAACGAGGAATATATTGCTATCGAGTTATGCCCTTCGGTTTTAAGAATGCCGGAGCAACATATCAACGCTTGGTAAACAAGATGTTCGCCGATCAAATTGGCGACACGATGGAGGTTTATGTTGATGACATGTTGGTGAAATCTCTCAAAGCACAAGATCACGTATCACATCCGCGGGCATGCTTCCAAGTGCTTGACAAGTATAATATGAAACTGAACCCGGCAAAATGAACATTTGGGGTAACATCAGGAGAGTTCCTCAGTTATCTTGTGACTAAAAGAGGAATTGAAGCAAACCCAAAACAAATTTCAGCAATCGAATCTCTGCCATCTCCCCGGAATTCAAAAGAAGTACAACGGTTGACAAGAAGAATAGCAGCATTGAATCGGTTTATTTCAAGATCAACTGACAGGTGTTTACCTTTCTATCAGCTCCTCAGAGGGAATAAACGATTTGAGTGGGATGAGAAATGCGAAGAAGCATTCAAACAGCTGAAGCAATACCTAACCACGCCACCTATCCTTTCGAAGCCTGAGGAAGGAGAAACACTTTACTTATACATAGTCGTTTCTTCACACGCAGTCAGCAGTGTATTACTCAGAGAAGACCGAGGTGCTCAGAAGCCGATCTTCTACACCAGTAAGTCATTAAATGGGGCAGAAACCCGGTATCCAGCACTTGAAAAGCTAGCATTAGCTCTAGTCATTTCCGCCAGAAAGCTGCGTCCGTACTTCCAATCACATGCAATAGTGGTCTTCTCAAATCAGACACTCAAAGCCATTCTTCATAGCCCGAGCCTGTCAGGGAGATTAGCTAAATGGGCGGTCGAACTAAGTGAATACGACATAGAATACCGACCCAAAACTAGTGCAAAATCTCAAGTATTAGCGGACTTCCTGATAGAGTTACCAATCGGGCTCACACATGAAGAACCGAGAAGTGAGCAATGGATGCTATATGTCGACGGATCAACTTCAAAACACGGTTCAGGCGTTGGAGTTCGACTAATAACGCCAAACAACGAGATCTTGGAGCAATCCTTTCGGTTAAATTTTCCAGCATCAAACAACGAAGCCGAGTATGAAGCATTACTGGCGGGATTGAGATTGGCAAAGGCGATAGGTGCAAAGCAAATCCAGGCACATTGTGATTCGCAGTTGGTAGCAAGCCAAATCAATGGAGAATACAAAACTCGGAATGAGAGGATGGAATCCTATCAGAAGCTAGTACAAGACCTTGCGAGAGAGTTTGAAGTTTTTTCTTTAACAAAGATTCCTCGGTTAGACAATTCTCCAGCCGATGCCCTTGCTACTTTAGCTTCAACATCAGACCCAACGATTCGCCGGACAATACCCGTAGAATGCATAGACCGGCCAAGTATCGAACTACCGAAAGGTGAATGCATGGTAATCGATGCAACCGACGAAGAAAACATGACAGAACAAGACCAAGGCAAATCCCCGACTCTGATGACATAAGAAGAAGGTTGGAGAAGTGAAATAATTAAATACCTAGAAGACGGGAAATTGCCGACTTGCAAATGGGCGGCCAGGAGACTAAAAAGAAGAAGCGCACAATACTGCATGATGGATGGACATTTATTTCGAAAGAGTTATGCCGATCCACTCCTTCTCTGTGTTGGAAAAGACGAAGCTTGGAGAATCATAATGGAAACTCACGAAGGAGCGGCCGGGAATCATTCAGGAGGCCGAGCTTTGGTTCATAAAGTTCGGAGTCAAGGGTTTTACTGGCCAACGATGGTGACAGACTGTGAAAAACATNCGAGAAATGTCAAAGACACGGGCCGATGATAAATTCACCAACCGACTACATATCCACCTCGGCAATGCCATACCCGTTCATGAGATGGGCAATGGATATAATCGGGCCTCTACCACGTTCTCGTCAGAAAGAGTACATTCTGGTACTAACCGACTATTTCAGTAAATGGATTGAAGCAAAAGCTTTCAAGAGGATAACTGCTGACGATGTGCAGAAGTTTGTCTGGAAGAACATCATTTGCCGGCACGGGCTCCCATATGAAATAGTTGCAGACAACGGAACTCAATTCACCTCCGAAAAATTTGAAACTTTTTGCGCAAAGTGGAGAATCAGGCTCAACAAATCCAAACCGAGATACCCACAGGGAAATGGACAAGCCGAGGCCACAAACAAAAGGGATTCTCGATGGATTAAAGAAAAGGCTGGAAGCTAAAAAAGGATTGTGGGCCGACGAACTAGATGGAGTCTTATGGTCACATCGGACGACTTCAAAAACTTCTACAGGACACACACCATTTTCTTTGGCACATGGGATGGAAGCGATGGAACCGGGCTTACGACGCTCGGTTCTGTCACTTCACGAGGATTTAAACAACAAAGTAATGGAGGATCACCTTGACCAAGCAGAAGAAATCCGAGACCAAGCTCTTCTTAGGATACAAAATTACCAAAATAAAGCGGCAAAATATTACAATTCAAAAGTCAAGGGCCGACGATTCCAAGAGGGGGATCTAGTGTTAAGAAAAGTCTTCGAGAACATGGCAGAGCGACCGATCACCAAGCTAGGAGCAAATTGGGAAGGACCATACATAATCTCCAAGGTGGTGAAACCAGGCGTTTATGAACTTCTCCAAATGAATGGCGGCAAAATCCTACACTCATGGAATGCGGTTAATCTCAAGCGATATTACTACTAGCACTGACAAGGAGATCAACCTCGGCATTCAAAGCCGAACTTTATATATATTTATATCTTATATTGTATCTGAACTACGAATGGCTTGATTCCTTTCGAGGATACGTAGGCAGCCTCACCGAGGTCCAGCTGTACCTTTGTAAAAAAAATATATATCTTTTGACTTTCAAAAGACTAAGTTAAGATTCTATGCCGATCTCTCTCTATTCGAGAACACTCCTTGAAAAATTCAATCAAATTTGGTATTATCAAACTCAAAAGATGGCCCAACAGATCCATCCTTAAGCCGAGTTCATACTCGCAATACTCCGCTTCTCATAGGCGAACGGACTGATCATCTGAGGGACTGAAAAGGTTTTCTGGTTTAATTACAAAGAAAATCTAAAGTCTTAATGGCCCAATTGATTCCATTTAAGCCGAGCCTGTTCTCGCAAAACAAAAACCAAGTTTTTCAACTTGTACTTTATCCGCCGAGTTGTTAAAGACTTGGGCAAAATACAAAAAGAAACTGGTTCATTAATGATAGTATTCAACAAAAGCCGAGCTACATATAGCCTCGACTTTAGAAAAAAAAAGATAAGTATGATGCCAAACAAGCTTTACAAAAATATATAAGATAAAATGCCTAAGTCCTAGGCGGTGCGAGCATTGGAGGCGGCCGACCTCAGTTCCGCAGTCTCGGCAGGAGAAAGAGAGCCCCGGTTAGTTCCATACTGGCCGAGAAGCGCTTCTTCGGAGAGCCTATGAATCTCAAGGTCTTCATCAGAAAGATCCACGATCTCCATTTTGCCGACCTTCTCCTTTTGATCCGCCAAGTTTTCAGAAACTTCAGCTAGATAGTCGGCAGGAGAATCAATGGAGTATTCAGACTTCAGGTACCCCAACAGGTCAACCTCAGCTTC
>OVAN01003055.1:0-30645 GCA_900406275.1 Anastatica hierochuntica
GGCTCGGATGCGACGATCGGCGACGGTGGCTCACGGGATTCGGTGGTCGGCAGCTCGAGTCTCACGGGTGACTTGACGGCTCGGGTTTCGGGGAATTTCGGCAGAGTTTCGCTTCGGGTTGCGGGATGGCTCAAATCCCGAGACAATGACGGCCTTAAATAGAGGAGCGGAGCTGCGGTTTGACCTAGGGCTTCCTCGGTTTGACCTAAACCGGGTTGGCTGGTTCGGTTTAATCCGAAAACCGGGTCGGGGTCACTACATATAGTTTTCAGCCATTTAATTAACAAAAATCTTAAAAATTTTACATATGAAAATAATTGGTAGTAGAATTTTTCTCGTCAAAATAATAAAAAAAATTTCTAGTTAAAACTTATTTATCTGTGCCTATGTTCCTCAAATTTTGATAATCACATCGGTATCAATTTCTTTTATGGGTTTGAATTAGTTATCATATTGAAAATATAAAATAGTTTTTGTACATCTTAAACAAATGGGGATGTAGCTCAGATGGTAGAGCGCTCGCTTAGCATGCGAGAGGTACGGGGATCGATACCCCGCATCTCCACTGTTATGTTATTTTTTTATTGTTTTTTTGTCTTCTTAACTTTGATATTCTAATCGGGTTTTGGGCCACGCTTAAAGCCCAACCATCTTTATTCTTTTCCCTTCACTTTCTTTTTGTTTGTTTTATTTTATACAACTTGAAAAAAGATAAAATAAATCGTCCATTAAAAAATGATATGAAATTTCCGTTAAAAACTTTAGATTCATATCCTTCATTTGATCAACCGACTTTGCTTTTCCAAAACAAAAGAGAGATACTAAAGAGAATGAATGTTGTGAAGAACCTCCTACATTGGCAAATTTAATATGATAAAACAATGACTAATTTATAAAATACATCGGTTAATCTATTCATTGTGAATTAGTTTTGGGTTAAAACTCATAATAGTCAACATGATATCAAATTCGGAACAAACTAACGTCTCCACAAAACCAAAATCGTTCTAACCCAAAAGTCACTGTTCAATTATTTGAAATCTATGTAGCACGGAGTCTCGACAGATGTGCGCTTCTCGCTTCAAAATTGAAGCCGGAATCAGAAGCTCTCGGAAGTTCAATTCTATTATGTTTCCGAAAAAATTGCTTTCAAAACTCGTTAAAATCTTGAAGTTTCGTTTTAAAACCTTAGAACTATAAATTATAAAAATATTTTTTCCTAAGACTTTTATTCTAAATAAATCCAAAATTAATTTAGTAACTTATATTATACGTAATTTTATTCTTTTATATACAAAAGTTATATGATATACTTATTACCTATAGAACTATTGCTTACAAAGATGATATAAGTCATATGCGAAATTCAAAAATGATAAATGAATCACATTAGTCTTAAAATTTAGGTTTGATGACTTTATTTTAATGATATAAAAGTGAAGACAATTTATTATGAGGATAGAAAAAAACAAAATGTTGAAATTTTTTTTTTAACTTTAAATATATATATATATATATATATATAGAAAATAATTCTTTTCCTCGATTCCAATGATTCGCTTCCACGTACTCGCTTCTGATTCCATGCAACATAGTTTAAAATTTAATTTGGAATTAATTTCACAATAAAACATTGTCGAGATGAATAACTAAAAAGATTATCGTTTCCGAAGCAGTGTGAAAAATATCTTATCTTGAAGTATCATAAAATTTTAAGCAATATACTGATATATTATAAAATAATGGTTTAAAAAAGATGGGTACGGATTGAATATTTTTTCAAATGTTGATATTCATGCGACTTAAAAAGAATAGGTGCTGCATTTCAAAAGAAATAATTTTAAAAAAAAATCAAACTAGTTTCACCTATATATATTTGGTTACTTATTTGATACTTCAAGAAAACCATTTCCAAAGAGAACAAAAAATCAAATTAGTTTCACCTATATATACTAGTATATAGTCTATAGTCATTGCCAAACTTTACCTCCAAATGTGAAGCAAAGATAAACCAAAACTTATAACCAATTCCTATAAACAAATGTCTCCAAAAATAATAAATAGCCATATATCTTGGGTTGTTGAGACAACCACTCTAATAAAAAAAACAATTGAATGCCTTAATAATTACTTCTTCTATAAAACCCCTTAATTTGTCCATTTTCTCTTCAATTTGTTCTCATTCACAAAAACTATCGATAGATCAATGGCCAAGGGAAGAGACAGTGCATGGTTGTCGGCTCGAGCCGTAGTGGCTTCAATGGTGGTCACAGTGTTGGTTCTTAAAGCTGACTATGTTCAAGCTGAGACTTACACTGTTGGTGAATCAAACGGCTGGACCTTTAACGCTGTGGGTTGGCCTAAAGGCAAAAATTTTAAAGATGGTGACGTTCTCGGTATGTATACTTCACATCCTTTCGTTAAGCTTCAATGTCTTTATTAAACTTTAAAGATATTTTAAAATGTCTCGACCAACGTTATAGGCTTATAGCTAGACTTATGCATTTATAATTAGTAAATAGTAATAGTTTAAAAAATAATGTGGTGGATGTGACTAATGAACACTACTAAGAATGTATATATTCTTTTAAGTCATTTAAACAAAATCATGTTTTAAGTAACCATATATATGCAAGAGCCGTAAGAGTTATTAAGTATATATTTTTTAAGTTTTTAAAATTTTACAAATTCAAAGTTTGTTGCAGTGTTTAACTATAATCCGAGGATGCACAACGTAGTGGTCGTAGATAGTGAAGGATACAACAGCTGCAACACCCCGACAGGTGCGAGAACTTACACTTCAGGCCAAGATCGTATAACTTTGTCTAAAGGACAACACTTCTTCATCTGTAATTTTCCAAACCATTGCGAATCTGATATGAAAATCGCAGTCACTGCTGTTTAATCGATGAAGTTATGTTACACTCTTCACTTTGTTATGTTCATAAGAAAATATTAAGTATATCAAATAAAACTTGCACCTTAATAAACTTAACAAAATATGTTTCGTTTTCTTGAATTTTTGAAGAAAATCATGTGTGATAATTTTAGAGTACCATAGGTTTTTTTATATCGAAGGAAGTAAATAGATTTTATAGATCTATGAAAATTTAATAAAATAAGTAGTTAACTAAATAAAGTGCATTGGTCATTCTAAACATAAAGCCCATAAACTGCAGTTGTTCACTAGCCCACAAGCTTTTCTTACATCATTAATTATGAATGTCAATAGTGCATAATAAGATAAATATATGACATATGAAATTAGGACATAGAAAAGGAGACGTAAAACCCTGATGAAAAAGACGTGTATACTATTTATATTACAAGATCTCAACTAATTTTTTTTTTCACGTCAACTCCTATTCATTAAATTTCCGGTAATATATTTCATATCAACTGTGGTGTTTACATGAAAAATAAAAAGCTTTTAGATTTTGTTTTTTTGGCCACATCGTTCGCGACAACATTCAAGTTTCAGGAAATGTAGAAAATATTAAACAAAGGGAAAACACATTTTAGAGCTTTAAAATCTTCAAACTCTGATGCAAAGACTGACCATTCTTCCAGCTTTGAAACCATCAAAATCAACTTCATGTTGTTTGTTGCAAAAGCAATTTCCACTTGAGATATCAAGATCAAGCATTATGTGGTCCAGAGCAGTGCTTCTACTTTTGCATGAAGTGGAGAGAGATTGGCTTGTGCACTTCTGTTGAGTTAAGCCTAACTAATGACTTGCTGCGCAAGCAAAAGCTGGAACAAAAGAAATAAAGAGATTTAATGTTATCTAAATTTTAGGTTGAGATATCCTAATAGGTTTTGGCTTTGGTGTTTTATTATTAGGATTAAGACTTAAGCTTTAGATATAAATAGAGAGATCAAATCGAGGCTATAATTTGAGAGAGAGTTTTGTGAGAAATTGTTTTGAGAGACAAAGGTTTTGAGCTATTTTCCTATGAATAAGAGTGCAATTCTTATTAAACATCTTGAGCTTTAACCTTTATCAAACTTCAATTGGTATCAGAGCGTTGCTTCGATAAAGAAAACTCGGCGATCCACATCTGTTTTCATCCTCGAAAACACTCAGCTCTTACGCGTAAGACCGTACTCTGTTTTGGTTGTCATTAAAACCAGAACAATCTATGTTTTCGTAGCAAAACCAGAAGCAAAGTAAGCTAAAGATATGGGAGATATCACGCCCATATCCACAACAACCTCGATGACTGTTGGTAGCTCATTAACGACGGCAACCACAAGGGATGGGCCGCCTCCTGTGAAGTGTCCGATGCTAAACGCCACAAACTATACAGTTTGGGCTATGCGAATGAAAGTCTTGCTCAGGGTACATAAGGTGTGGGAAGTGATTGAGTCAACAGGCAGTGCCGAGAAGAATGATGTTACCATTGCCTTATTGTTTGAATCAATACCTGAGGCTCTAATACTCCACGTAGGAGAATTGGATACGGCATAAAAGCAAGATATATGGGTGCTGAAAGAGTAAAAGAGGCGCGATTACAGACTTTGATGGCAGACTTTGATCGTTTGAAGATGAAAGACACAGAGACTATTGATGTTTTCGTCGGGAGAATATCCGAACTCACATTAAAGTTGCGGCCCTTGGAGAAGAGATAGATGAGCCGAAAGTAGTGAAGAAGTTTCTTAAGAGTCTCCCTCGCAAGAAGTTCATTCACATTGTGGCATCGTTAGAGCAGGTCCTAGATCTTAAATCTACAAGCTTTGAAGACATAGTAGGACATCTTAAGGCATATGAAGAACGTATCTCTGAAGAAGAAGAGAGTCAAGACGATGGAGATAAACTTATGTACTCTAATATGGAGAACCAAACACCTCAAGTAGAACGAAGTTACTATGAAGATTCTAGAGGAAGGGGCGAGGTGGAAGATTCTCCAACCGAGGAAGAGGACGCGGAATAGGCAATGGAGCGAGGGATTTGTTGAAAATAACTTACTTCAGGTGTGATAAGAATGGTCACTTCGCTTTTCATTGTCCGGATCGTCTTCTCAAGCTTCAAGAAGTACAGGAAGATGACACACAAAATGCAGAGGAGCTCATGATGCATGAAGAAGTTTATCTTAATGAAGAGAAAGGTATGCCTAAGAAATATGAAACCAATGATGTCACCGAAAATATATGGTATCTTGACAACGGGGCGAGTAATCACATGAGCGGAGATAAGAGATACTTCTCCAAAATTGATGAGACCATCACGGGAAAGGTGCGTTTTGGTGATGACTCTAGAATCGATATCAAGGGGAAAGGCTCGATCGAATTCATAGACAAGAATGGAGAATTAAGAACAATGACTGATGTATACTACATTCCAGCTCTGAAAAGCAATATTATTAGCTTGGGACAGGCTACAGAATCAGGATGTGATGTACGAAGAGTGAAGAGCACTTAATCAAGCGAGACCATGAAGGAAAATTGATTGCTAAGACTACACGATCAAAGAACCGTCTGTACAAGGTTCGCATGGATATAAAAGAGGTCGTGTGCATGTTCTCTACTGCAACAAGCAAATTAAGCAGATGGCATTCGCGACTAGGCCATATCAATTTCGAGACAATGAGAAACATGATCCAACGAGAACTTGTAACTGGGATTCCAAAGCTCATCGTCCAGAAGGAGATATGTGGTTCTTGTTTACTTGGTAAGCAAACGAGACAATCGTTTCCTCAAGAAACTGTGTTTAGAGCTAGTAAACCATTGGAGCTTGTTCATGCTGACTTGTGCGGGCCGATCACGCCAAACACAGCAGCTGGAAACAAGTACATATTCATGCTCATTGACGATTACTCACGGTATATGTGGACGGTCCTATTGAAAGAGAAAGGAGGAGCTCTTAACAAGTTCAAACACTTTAAGAATCTGGTCGAAGGAGACAAAAGAACACGCATACAAACTCTATGGACAGATCGGCGGTGAGTTCCTCTTTGAGGAGTTTAACTTATTCTGTAACGAATCTGGAATTAAGAGACATCTTACAGCGCCTTATACTCCTCAGCAAAACGAAGTGGTTGAAAGAAGGAACAGAACCTTAATGGGCATGACAAGAAGTATCATGAAACATATGTTGGTTCCTAACTATCTATGGGGAGAAGCAATCAGACATTCAACGTATCTCTTAAACAGATTAGCGACAAGGGCAGTTAAGGACAAAACTCCCTACGAGTTCTACTATGAGAAGAAACCAAATGTTGGACACTTAAGGACGTTTGGGTGTATCGGATACACGAAGACAAAACAACATCATCTGAAAAAGCTTGACGATAGATCTCAGATTCTAGTTCATTTGGGCATAGAGCCCGGCTCTAAGGCATATAGAATGTATGATCCCTTGTCAAAGAAGATTGTAGTGAGCATAGACGTCGTGTTTGATGAGAACAAGGGCTAGAACTGGAATCAAAGTTCACACGATCAAAAACCGTCTGGTAACTTCCAGATCATTATCGAAACTTATGGGAATCGCGGAATACAAGCGGCTGGTGCTCATGACAAAACAGAGCATGTTCATGACAGAGAAGTACCACCTGAACAGAGCAATAATGGTGGTGGAGGCCATTTGAATGAGAGAAATAGCGGTGGCGTTAATGGTAATAAAGACGGAGAATCACCGCGACTGACTAACCAGAAGAACACAGCTCGCCAGAAAACATGGTGCTTACGCCGGAAGAGACACCAGCTGAACCCGTGACCAGAAAATCTACCAGACAAGTTGTTAAGCCTAAATATCTTGATGACTATATTTTTCTCGCTGAACAAGAAGGAGAAGAGCTTCTTATGTGATTGAATAATGAGCCGCGAAATTTTGACGAGGCACGAGACTCAAAAGAATGGATGCTTGCGTGTGAAGATGAGATGTGTTCGATCATGAAACTTGAGTTCTGGAATCTGGTTGAATTGCCGATGGGAGTGAAACATATAGGTTTAAAGTGAGTATTCAAGCTTAAGCAAAATTCTGATGGTAGTATTAACAAGCATAAGGCGAGACTTGTGGCTAAAGGGTATGTGCAGAGACATGGAGTTGATTTTGATGAAGTGTTTGCTCCGGTAGCTCGAATAGAAATAATTCGAATACTCATTAATATCTCAGCCTCGAATGGATGGGAAATACATCACCTTGATGTTAAAACGGCTTTTCTCCATGAAGAATTAAAGGAAACAGTTTATGTGTCTCAACCAGAAGGCTTTGAGGTTAAGGGACAAGAAGATAAAGTGTACAAGCTTAATAAATCTTTGTATGGCTTGAGGCAGGCACCAAGAGCCTGGAATGATAAACTTAATCGGATTTAGCAGGATCTTAAATTTACTAAATATCTCAAGGAGCCATCATTCTACCGAAAATCTGTGAATGGAAGTCTCTTACTCATTGCTGTTTATGTTGATGATTTATTTGTCACGGGGACAAACAAGAGAGTTATTGATGAGTTTAAGAAAGAGATGTCTACAAACTTTGAGATGAGTGATCTTGGAAGGCTTACTTATTACTTGGGAACTGAGGTAAAATAAGGAGAAGAGGGGATATCACTTTGTCAAGCTCGCTATGCTGCAAAGATCTTGGAAGAAAGTGGAATGGCCGGCTGTAACAATGCTCATATTCCGATGGATTATGGCTTAAAATTGGCGAAGTCTGAGAAAGAAAAGGAGATAGAGGCCACGGCTTATAGGAGAACATTCATACCAGGTACCATTTCATCGCGTGGAGAATAGCTTAATAGAAGTGGAGCATGTACCCGGAGAAGAGCAACGAGCTAACATTCTGACAAAGGCATTAGGAAGGATCAAGTTTAAGCAAACGCAAGAACTTATTGGAGTTTGCGAGCTTGGAGATAATGGAGTTAAGTTTAAGGGGGTGAATGTTGAGTTAAGCTTAACTAATGACTTGCTGCGCAAGCAAGAGCTGGAACAAAAGAAATAAAGAGATTTAATGTTATCTAAATCTTAGGTTGAGATATCCTAATAGGTTTTGGCTTTGGTGTTTTATTATTAGGATTATAACTTAAGCTTTAGATATAAATAAAGAGATCAAATCGAGTCTATGATTTGAGAGAGAGTTTTGTGAGAGATTGTTTTGAGAGACAAAGGTTTTGAGTTATTTTCCTTTGAATAAGAGTGCAATTCTTATTAAACATCTTGAGCTTTAATCTTTATCGAACTTCAACTTCTGCTCCCGAATTGATGATTATTATTTCCTCCCGCAATCACCCATCCATATCCGCTAACAGGTGCTCCTGGACTCCACGATCTGTCAATCTGGCACACCTTATCCCTTGAGTCGATGGCTAACGAGGAAGGTGAGAATACAGTCTCCTCTTAGACAACATCATCAACACCATCAGGGCTTTCCATTGCTTTGGTCTAGCATGCTGCTTCTTGGGTAGCAAGATCTAATATATTCACTGCCACTCCCTATAATTTTCGGAGACTAATATGTTTCTTACCTTCCAAATGTACCATATGATCCATAAAAAGTATGTAGAGCCTGTGGTGAATCTAGGAGAAAATATCATCAGGGGCAATATATATTACATAATAAATACTGATATAACTTATATATTAATAATAATATCTTGAACCTTGGAACAATGGGGGCAAATGGAGAGTTTTTTCCATTTAAGCTACCAAACATCATTGTATATATGAACAAAATTAAACTATTTTAAAATATCATGGGGGGCAAATGTCTCCCCTCCTCTATAACTAGATTCGCCCCTGTGTAGAGCTTGCTCTGGTGTTCCTAGTTTCTTTGCTTTCCATAATAGATAAGAGAAATTTGAGTAAATCGATTCCCGGGGAAAAGGGAGCGAGTGGAGGAAATATGTGTCATTGTCCATGTTTGCCTTGCTGGAGAACAAACAGAGAGCACGTGATTGATAATTTCATCCACCATATCGCATAGAAGGCATCCTTTCTCCTTGATAATATGTTGATAATGTAGTATTTGACATGTAGCCAGACATCTAAATAAACATTGACACACGAAAGGGTTTAACTTTCATGTTTGTGCCAAACAAGATCTTAACTAATTTTAGATCTTTTCGTTGCAAATAATTATACTCGATATTCATATTTTAGATTTGATCATTGTATTGGCGTTATTTTGGTAAGTAAATTAGATAGATTTATTAATTTTTATAAAGCGATTAGAATTTTAACAGTGGTGTGTATAGTGTTGGAACTCATATCATAACAATTTAGATATTAGTGAATTCAATAGTAAAGATTTGTGCAAATTTATTTATTTATTTATTTATTTTTGTCAACAAGTTTTCATTTCTTCATATGATTAGTACAATGTTTGTATTACAAACAAACAAAGTCAATACTCCTAAGAGCTTACCAAAGAAAACACAAAAGCTTGAAGCCATGGACAATGGAGAAATATGTTCTTACAACCATTTAACTTTGTAGTCCATCTGATCTACAAATTTATTTAAATAATAATATATGCCTATAAATCTTTTTAGACATGTCTAATATCTGCCTATAAATCTTCTGATGATATTATCGTATATGATTATTATAATCAGACAATAATAATGTGCAACAAAATTAAAATAATACTATAAAAAATATATAATAGTAATTACTAATTATGGTACTGTTTGGTCATACTCCAACACACCCTTCAAACTTGGGGTCATGCCTATGTATATCAAATAAGTATGACCTCACACAAAGATTATTTATATTCCACGTTTTTTATTTTAATTCATTTAAGATCAATTTTTTTATCGTCTGAATTATTATTTCTATTACAAATTCTAAGAAATAACTAGAAGGATAATTCTTCATCGAAATGAATAATTATGCTTGCACCAAGCTGGAGATTTCCTATAAACATGCCTACGTTAATCTACATTAGCGGGGAATCGATCTCTAAACCTCTTAATGTAGAAGCATTAATGAATCCTTTAATAAACCACTAAACTAAATAGGCTTCCATTTAAGAACAAATTAAAACAATTAACCTAAGTTTATCCAACGAGATATTATCCATGCAAAGAATCCAAAGTATCAATACATAAAAAGGTATTTTGTGTGAGGGAATATCCAAGCAAGACACAAGGTGTGGACTTCGGGCCAAAGTTTTGTGGCCATATGGTTGAATATGGATAACATAAGCAATCAAAGATCTTGAGCTTCGAGTAGTTCTGTTGTGTCTGAAAGAGCATACGAAACATAGAGGAATTGGAGACCGTTGATGTGATCATTTTGTCGATAAAATACACTGCAACTGTAAAGGAATAAGACCTGTAAGTTTGAGGGGTGACAGTGTGATAAAGGAGGGGAAAACCGGTTTTAACTATATGACAATGTCTCCTTTCCGCCATGGCATTGTGTTCAGGAGTATGTGGCAGAGAGGTGAGATGAGCGATCCCATTTTCGGAAAGAAACTGATGTTTAGTAATGAGTTCTCCACCATTTTCCGAATATGTAGTTTTGGTTTTGGTGTTTAAATGATTTTCCACAAACAACTTGTAACGCTGAAGCTACTTGCGACTTATGCTTAAGTGGATAAAACCATATGTATCGTGTAAAGTAATCAACAAATATCACATAATATTTGTAGCCATCAATAGATAAAACGGAGAAGTCCACAAATCTATGTAAAGAACTTTAGGAGGAGACGAGAAGATAAGTGTCGAGGTATGGAAATGAAGCTTGTGACTTTTATTGCTTGAACATCAATCACAAATAAAAGAAGATGACAAAGGATAAAGGAGAAGAGAAAACTTAGAAATTATTTGATGAAGAGTTTGTAAGTTTTGATGTTCTAATCTAGAATGTCAATCAAGTAAAGAAATTTTGATGCAAGAAAATGCTCAAAAAGAGTTTGTAGAAGTTCCATCGACCATTCATACACTCCATTACGAGCCTTGCTATTGTGAATTGTTGCTCCCGAGCTAAGATCCTTCACCTGAAAGGTTGAAGGATAAATTTGAACCATCACATTGTTTGTTTTTCTCAATTTGTTAACTAAAATAAGATTCTTCTTAATTGAAGGAATACAAAGAACATTGTTAAGAAGTAACGAACGAGTATCCAAGAAGACAAATAGAACCAATATCAGTGACTAGTAGACATACGCCATTGCCAATCATTACGTCCTCACCACCTTGATATGTTGTATGCAGCGAAAGGTTGCTCATATCTGAAGCAATTTGATGAGACGCTCCACTTTTTGCCGTGGTATGATGTGTTTGCTGCTGCCATGTTGGAGACAGTAGTGGAAGATGAGGCGTGTGATGTTGCCATTGTTGTGAAAGACCATGATATTGCAGTTGAGGAGAGATCGAGGAGCTAAATTGCGGACACCTTCTTACACTATATCTCTCTATGCCACATATTTGACATTTTCCAAAGTAACCACAACCAAAACAACCACAGCCAAAGTTTCCATGACTACCACGCTGAGATGCACCAGCATGGCCATAAGTCTAATTTGAAGATGGGTTGCTATTGTTGGAAGAGATACCAATGTTGTATATGTTGTCAACATGTTCTCTCCGTTTATTAGCTTCTCGTGTAACTCACCAATGGTAATTGACGTGTCGCTGCCATTCACCATTTCCACTATAGCTTGATAATCTTCTTCAAGTTCATTTGTTATGATATCGAGAAGATTCTTATGGTCAAGCGGAGCTCCAAGTAGAATCAATTGATTCGACTTCCCAATTATTCCCCTCATGTAATAATTCATAGACATATTACCTTTCGAGCTTCATTTGAGATGTTGACGCAATTGTTTAATGTGCTCATGAGATGGTTTACCATTGGTTTGATTGAGAATATCCCAATTTTTCTTGGTTGGTGTTGCTCTTGCAACAATCGATTGTACACTTAATGGGAGAGAGCTTAATAAGCTGTTGTAAAACAACTTATCTTGGCATTTCCAAGCAGCAAAGTTTGGATTCGATTGATGTATGCAAGATTCATCTATAGTTGTGGGCGAAGGGGTGTCTTCATTATCTATTAGAAAGACATGAAGCTCGTGTGCTTCCAGAAGAATTTTGATATGCAGGCGCCACTTGATAAAGTTTGAGGCTGTGCGTTTAGTTATGAAAGTCATACTCAAGAGATGAGAGTACTCTTTGGATTCTTAGTATTAAATACAGGAGAATGATCTGCTATAGAGGTAGAAGAGTCTGTCAACATCTTGTTTGAAGAAGAAGAAGATTTCAAGATTTAGAATTTTAAGAAAAAGAGAAGAGAAGCGAAGAGAAGAAGAAGAGATGAAGAGAGAAGACGATGATATCTTTTAGAGAATCGAATTGAGATCTGATACCATAACAAAGTTTATGAATCGTGTGTTGTATTATTGATTACAAGAAGACTTTATATAGAATTCGAAGAGTCATGATCCCCTTATCAAGATAAGGACATACCTCTAATAACAAATACAACAAATACTTAATGTTAATCGTGATAAATACACTTTATAATATCTTAGACTTAACGTAAGAGTTTTTAACTCTTAGACATTTGTTTCGGATAGAGTTGGATTCTCAACGACATCAAGAAGACTACGTCTCCTAAGTATTCTTAGAATCAATACGATACTTGCTTTATACGTAGCCGAGGCTCCACCATAAGCCCTCACACCCCGATAGATGTTAACCTTGACTAGGATATCTAAAAAATCTTCGATATAGAGATTTAAGTGGCTTTACATATGTGTATAAGCATAATATATCTATTCATATACATGTGATCGTTCATGTAGATATGTATAGATACGTACATGATCTAATGCATGAACTTATATTGAGAAGTAAAGTAAATGTGAACAAATTTGTTCTCGACTTTTCTCTTCTCTATCTTCGCCTGAAACCTAAATCAATTCGTCATCCGCCTCTGATAGCTGGTGACGTCGAGCCAGCATCGAAGGTACTCTTCTTTCCTTTCTTATGCTTTTCCCTTTGCACCTGAATCTTCCCCTCCTCTTCCTGACATGTTATCTTCGGTGGCGTCGTCATCTTCCACGAGTTTTCTGACTCCGATCTAGACGGTTCCAGAGCTTGAGATCGGTTGTCGTGCTCTGGTGCGATAACGAGGTGCTTGAGTTGTTGAAATGAAGGGTGTCGGCTCTAAGGGTTTTGGTGGTTACGAAGAAGATGAATTTGCCTTAGTTGGTCGGAGTAATCACAGTGACGGCGGCATGTGGGATCTTAGTAGTATCTCACCTTCGCATATCTGAAGGATCCATCATGATTCCTCCCAAGTTTGTAGAAATGTGGGGTATTGGTGGTTGGATCTAAGCCTCCTTGGTGTCTCGGAGGTCTCAATCATCCTCACTGGACCCATGGTGGGCTCTAGAGGCTCCTCGGACCTCTGGTGGCATGCGAAGCAATCATCCAATGGATGTGTGTCTTCCCAGTTATCTCTTAGCGGCGCGTGTGTTACTTCACTCCGACGAAGGCGTGTAGGGTCGTTTGTGGCCCCGACGGAGGTGGGTGTGTTGTTAGCTCCGCTTTTGACATGTCATACCATGCCTTGGTCGAGACAACAACTTTTAGAAGTCATTTGGTCCCTGAAAACTCGAATTTTTTTCATTAGACTATGGTTCATATGATCCCAACATCACCGCTCATCGGTGAAAGGCTCGGTATGAAGCAAGGAATGTCGTCCGCTGGTTCTCGGTGGCGGTGCACGGCAGGAGGACAATTAGCTTGGAGTGGTCACTAAGAGAATTTATTCTTGATAGCAAGTGTTGGTTCCTTGTTTCTGCACTACTGGTGAGAGTTCCTTTGCTTTTATCAAAAGAGAATGCTCCTGTTTTTCTTTTGCAGGTCTGGTGCAAGTTGTTTCTTCTTTGGAGCAAATGTCAACATCGGTTTTTCTCGACCTTTCTTTTAGGTTTATTTTGTTAAGGTAGAGTCGAGTAGTTTAGTTTTTTGTTTTAGGATTGCAATACTTCATCATATTAGGTTCTCGTTGGTTCGTCCCTTAGAGAATCGTCGGTTTTTGTCGGGTTCGTGCTTAGGTTGGGTGTCGTCGGTCTTGTTGGGGTCGTGCCTTTGGGTGTCGTCGGAGACTAGAGATCATGCCTTCCCGAAGTGTCATCGGAAGTCTAGAATTCGTATTTTTTGGGATCGTCGAAGTTCCTTAGTGTGTTAGCGTTTTTTGATCTTTTTTAGTTTTTGGCTTTGTTTTATTTTTTGTATTTTTATTTGTATTTCAACGTTGTTTTGTTTTCTTTGATTTGTCCGCTACCAGCTCGTTACTGTAACTTCTGTCGAAAACAATAAAAACGGTAATAATATTTTTGCATGATTTACGAAAAAAATAAAAATAAAGTAAATGTGATTATCTTGGTCGACTTAAGTTCAAATTTTATATGCTGACTAAAAAAAAGTTCAACTTTTTTGGTACCCTATGTATATACATAACTTTTTTTGGAATATTCGTGGTCTTAATTACCAGGATAAGTACAAACCCCTTCTTGATTGCCTATCTACTCATAAGCCTATTTTCGGAGTCCTATTAGAAACTCATATTAAAGAACTTAATCTGAATCCGATTATGAATGCTACATGTCCAGGGTGGTCTTACCTCTCCAACCATGCTAGCGATGACGATGGAAGGATCATAGTCATTTCAAAGTTACCTGCAGAAGTTAAACTCATCAATCAATCAAGACAGTCTGTCACATGTGAAATAAAAATAAGAGGAACTCAAAGGTTTTACATGACTGCGGTCTACGCTTCAAATATTAGTGAGGAAAGGAATGATCTTTGCTGCCAACTGATTCAATTGCATCAAACCTTCCAACTAGATAATGTACCTTGGATGATAGGTGGGGATTTTAACCAAATTATTCACCACTCTGAGCACCCAAGACCAGATATTAACCACCTCACAACTAGAATGTTAGAGCTCTAAGACTGTTTTGTTCAATTGCAAGTTGATGATCTGCAATATCAGGGACCAAAATTCACTTGGTCAAATCTGCAGCCAAGCAATCCGATAGCAAAAAAGCTAGACAGGGTATTAATTAATACATATTGGCTCTCAGCTTTTCTAAACAGTCAAGTATCCTTCCTCCCACCAGAAAGCTCAGACCATTTCCCAAGCCTAACCACCCTCTCCTGTCCCCTACCTTTGGCTGGAACAAAACCCTTTAAATTCTATAATTTCCTTACTACCCATCCAAAATTCGAACCTACATTGGAGTTGGCATGGAACAAAGCAGGAGGCTCAGCTCAGTCGTCACCATGTTTGACCAGCTTGTGTGCTAAACAGAAACAGATAAAGAGAGCTTTGCAATCACTAAACAGAAATAACTTTTCAAATATTCAAGAGCGGGTGAGGATCACTAACGATTTGCTCAAGTATGTGCAGGTTCAGGCTTTGACAACCCCTTCCCTTACCATGTTCCAGCAAGAAAGAGACATTCTAACCAAATGGGAGTACCTGAAACAGATTGAAGAGTCTTATTTTAGACACAGATCAAGAGTACAATGGCTAAAAGAAGGTGACAACAATACATCTTATTTTCACAGAATCATCGCAACAAGGAACACTTTCAATGCCATCCAGTCCTTTACCTTACCATCAGATGAAGTTGTTTCTGACCCCTAGAGATGAGCAGTCTTGCTATCAATCATTTCACCAACCTCCTAAGTCTAGTTGTCCTTAATCTTCTTCCCTATCAAGAACCTTTCATTCAGGACCTGATTGTCTTCAACTGCCCCGACTCCAGGAAGCATTTAATGATTGCAATGCCAACACCTGACGAAATCACCCAATCAATTCACAGGCTAAATGTGAATAAATCTCTGGCCCCGGATGGCCTTACGCCGGGATTCTACAGAGAAGCATGGATAATTATAGGTCAGGAAGTTACCAAGGCGATTGAACAATTCTTCATTTCAGGTTTCATGCCTCGAGCCGCCAATGCCACCATATTGACCCTGGTGCCAAAGTTTCCTGGAGCTTCTTTGATATATGATTATCGTCTGATATCGTGCTGTAACACCATCTAAAAGTCGATCTTGAAGCTACTGGTTTCATGTCTTAAGCCACTTCTACCAGAGTTTGTTTCACCCTCACAAACTGCATTCATAAAAGGGTGTATGTTAGTAAAAAATACTTTGCTGGCTGCAGATTTGGTTCACGGATACAAAAAAGGAAAAGGAGCTAAAAAGATGGCAATAAAGGTGGATATAGCAAAAGCTTTCGACACTATTCGATGGGAATTTATTCTAAACTGCCTAAGGATCATTGAAGTGCCTAATAAGTTTATTAAATGGATTGAAGCATGCATTTGTACAACTTCATTTTCAGTAGGCTACAATGGTCAAATACACGGATATTTCAAAGGAAAACGTGGCCTCCGACAAGGTGACGCTCTCTCCCCTTATTTATTTGTTCTTCCCATGAGTTGCCTATCTATAATGCTGGAGAAAGGGGCAGTTGAAGGAAAATTTGGGTTTCATCCAAGATGTAAGGAGCAGAAATTGACGCACCTATGTTTCGCCGACGATCTCATGATTTTCACAGATGGAACATTGAGATCAGTGCAGAATATATTAAGCATCCTGAAAGAATTTGAAGCTCTGTTAGGGCTCGCAATTAGCATCCCAAAAACCAGTTTTTTTGCATCAGGACTCTCCGATCAAGAAACTAAAGATATCACGGACAGAACCGGCATATCGAATCGTACACTTCCTGTCAGGTACTTGGGCCTACCTCTCTGCACAAAGAAACTTACAGTGTTATATTGTGCACCTTTAATCCAAAAAGTAAAGAGCAGACTGAATGGTTGGGCAACTCAATCACTTTCTTTTGCGGGAAGACTACAACTTTTGAACTCAGTGATTGCAGGAATTTTAGGCTTCTAGTGCTCATCGTTTATACTTCCAAAAAAAGTCACTAAACTAATTGAATCACTCTCTGGAAACTTCCTATGGCAAGGAAACATTAATGGCCAACACAGAGCAAGGGTAGCATGGTCAACACTGAATTTAAGTAAGGATGAGGGAGGCCTAGGGATAAGAGATATATGCCAATGGAACATGGCTAATGCAATTAAGTTGATATGGATGTTGTTTTTTCAACAAGGGTCAATTTGGGTTGGATGGTTTGTCAATGAAGTTCTACAAGGTTCATTGAGTAATTTCTGGATCATAAAGCATAAACAGAAAAATTCTTGACTAGCAAACAAGTTGGTGAAAATCAGAGACATTGCATATCCATGGATTAAGATTCAGATAGATAATGGAAAAAGATGCAACTTCTGGTTAGATAATTGGAGTGAATTAGGAAACATTGCTACTTACCTGCATCCTAAAGGTCCAAGACAAGTGGAGATCCATCGTTTTGCAAAGCTCTCAAATTTGTGGTGTAGAGGATCCTGGGCTATTCAACCTGCCAGATCGGATAAACAGGTTATGGTGCAGACAATCCTCAATGGAATTACAATCGAAGAGCATGAGGATGTATACAAATGGTGGATAAATGATGAAATTAAGGGCAACTACTCAACGGGGCAGATATACAAGGCTATCAAAATCCATGGAGATAAGGTACCTTAGGCTCGAATTGTTTGGAACTCAGGGGACATCCCTAAGCACAACTTTCGTGTCTGGCTTTTTACTCTTAACAGATGTCCAACGAGAGACCGGTTAACAAGTTGGGGGCTCACTACAAGTCCCTTTTGTCTTCTATGCGGTGTGGTGAATGAAACAAGAGATCATATATTGTTTGATTGCAGTTACCCATGGTCACTATAGAGCGAAATTGGAAGAAGATGTGGAATCATGTCGCACAGAAATTGGAAAAACTGCCTTCGCTACCTCTGCTCTTTACAAGGGTCTCTCATAAGGAAGAAGTTAGCCTTGATAGCTTGGCAAGTCACGATTTATACAATTTGGTGGGAAAGGAACAACCGATTGCACCATCAGGTTCACCAATCAATTGATCTGAATTTTTGCAAATTGAAAGGACAATAAAAAATAGGGTTTTGAGCTTATGTTAACATTTGAGTTATAAACTAGTTTGGTACATATAATGTATTTCGGTTTAGTATGGTTTAGGAACAATTGTATATATACAGATATTTGTACATTGTTTACGTTTGAGTGAAATGAGAAAATATCTTTCATAACAAACTTTTCTCTCTCTCTCTTGTTCTTCATTTCCTCAACTTCTAATACGGTATCAGAGCAATTTCTGCTCTTTTTACTCTGATTCTCTTCGATTTCTTTCAATTTATGTTCAAATTCTTCATCAGATCGGTGTTCTTAAGCTTCGATAAAGCTTTGATTGAAAAAACGTTTCTCATTGCTATCGACGAGTTTCCCCCTTCAAATCGAGCTAAAAGTGAGCTGAATCTAGTCTACAATGGCGAAGAAAACAAGTCGGAAGTTACGAAATCGAATTGTAGTGGATGGATCTGAACAATCGGCTACTCAGAATCGTGAAGGATCTATGGATTCATTTCCTTCTTGAGGTTGAAGTCAATAATCCTTCGCAGAAGAACTTCTCAGGAAACTTATCCAGATCGATTCCTTCTGGTATGCTCTCGATTGATAACATTCATAGTCCGTACTTTCTTCATTCGGCAGATCATCCTGGATTGTGCATTGTGACTCAAATTCTTGATGGATCAAACTATAACAATTGGTACATTGCGATGCGCATGAGCTTAGATGCAAAGAACAAATTAGGATTCGTAGATGGTACATTATCTAGGCCAGCTATTGAAGATGATTTGTTCAAAATATGGAGTAGGTGTAATAGCATGGTTAAAGCATGGCTGTTGAATGTTGTGAGTAAGGAGATCTACAACAATCTTTTATATTGTGATGATGCAATTGAGATGTGGAATGACTTGTACATTAGGTTCAGAATCAGTAATCTACCTCGAAAATATCAGTTGGAACAATCTATTGCTAGTCTCAAGCAAGGTGTTCTTGATTTGTCTACTTATTATACCAAGAAGAAGACTCTGTGGGAACAGTTATCAAACACTAAGACAATTACTGTGAAGAAATGTAACTGTGATCATGTCAAGGAGTTGCTGGAAGATGCTGATACTAGCAAAATTATACAATTTCTCATGGGACTAAATGAGAATTTATCCAATATTAGAGGCCAGATATTGAATATGAAACCGAGGCCAAGTCTTTCAAAGATATACAATATGCTAGATCAAGATGAAATTCAGCGTATTGTTGGTTCTGGTAACAAGATTTCTTCTCATCCTGTTGCTTTTCAAGTGCAAGAGTCTGATCAGAATTAGATATTGATGGCTCATGGTGGTTATCAGAAACCAAAATGCTCCTATTGTTCAAGATTAGGACAGACAATTAATAAATGTTACAAGAAACATGGTTATCCTCCAGGGATGTTTAAAGGGAAGAAACCTCAACAGCTTGGATCAACCAATCTGATTTTTGTACAACCAATTGTCTCACAATCTCAATCAGGAAAGAATGAAGAGATTAGTTGTGAGAATCTGTCTCCAGAGCAACTTCAGACTATGATTTCTTATCTAAGTTCTCATCTCCAAGCAAATAGCATTGCATCATCAACTGATAAAGTTGTGGCATCCACTTCTTCTCCTGCACCTATAATTTCACAAATTACTGGTAGCGTTTCAGGTAATTTCATTACCCTTTACAATCATTACTATTATGACATGCTTGTCTCTTCCATATCTCAAGAATCAGATGTGTCTCTTAGAGCTTGGATTATTGATTCAGGGGCTACTCATCATGTTAGTCATAATAGAGCCTTGTTTACTGAGTTTAGAACCTTAGATAAAACCTATGTTACCTTACCAAATGGGATTACAATGACAATAGTGGGAATAGGCTTCATTCAATTGACTGATGCTTTAGCTCTCTATAATGTTTTATACATTCCTGAATTCAAATTCAATTTGATCAATGTTAGTGTTTTAACACGAACTTTAAATTCTAAAGTGTCTTTCACTGCTGATGCATGGTCTGTTCAGGAAATTACACAGGAATTAATGATTGGTCAAGGTAGTCAAGTGGGAAACTTATATGTTTTGGATGTCAATGATACACATAGCATTTTATCTTTTCAAGGTACTTCTTCCATCTGTTCTGCTATACAAATAGATCCAATCATTTGGCATAAGAGACTAGGACATCCTGCTTATGATAAACTTGATTTACTTTCTGATGTTTTGCGTATTTTAAAGACTAAGATCAATAAAACTCATTCTGATTCATGTCATGTGTGTCACTTATCTAAAAAAAATCATTTGCCCTTTTCATCTAGACAAAATATGAATTCTAATGCTTTTGATATGTTGCACATAGACACTTGGGGTCCTTTTGCTGTCCCAACTATTGATGGTTATAAATATTTCGTGACTATAGTGGATGATTTTAGTCATGCAACATGGGTGTTTTTAATGAGTCATAAGTCTGATGTGTTGCATATATTTCATGATTTCATCACCATGATAGAAACTCAGTATACTGTCAAAGTTAAATCAGTTAGATCAGACAATGCTCATGAATTGAAGTTTACAGATTTTTATGCATCAAAAGGCATTGTTTCTTTTCACTCTTGTCCTGAAACACCTGAACAAAATTCAGTTGTAGAGATAAAGCATCAGCATATATTGAATGTAGCAAGATCCTTGTTATTTCAATCTCATATTCCTATAGCTTTCTGGGGAGATTGCATATTAACCGCAGTGTTTCTCATTAATAGATTACCTTCTCTTGTTTTAGGTAATAAATCTCCTTATGAGAAACTCACAAATAAACTCCCAGAATATGAAAACCTCAAAACCTTTGGGTGTTTATGTTATAGTTCCACATCTCCTAAGAATAAAAATAAGTTTGAACCAAGGGCTAGAGCTTGTATATTCTTAGGATATCCTACAGGTTATAAAGGTTATAAGCTACTAGACATAGAGACACATTCTTTTTCTATTTCAAGGCATGTCACTTTTCATGAGGATATCTTCCCTTTTGCATCATCTACTATCTCTGATGGTGTCAAAACTTTCTTTCCTCATGCTTCTTCACCTGCACCCCTTGATGACTTGTCTCTTGTACAAGCATCTTCTGATGCACATCCACATCAAGATGTGACATCTTCTGAGGTCTTACTTCCTTCTGAAATAAGATCTCACAGACAAAAGAAATTCCCAGCTCATTTGCAGGACTTTTATTGTTATAACACTAATACTCCTACTAATTTTACTACTCCATATCCCATTTCCAATTATATTTCTTATATGTATCTATCTGAGCCTTTCAAGCTTTTCATTAATGCCATTACCCAGATTAAAGATCCATCCAAATATTTGGAGGTTTTCTTGATCAGTTGTGGCGTGATGCTATGGGTGAGAAAATTGGGAATATGGAGAGGACACATACATAGAGTATCTGTGAGTTAACACCTGAGAAGGTTCTCATTGGTTGCAAATGGGTATTTCGTGTGAAATATAATGCTGATGGTAGCATAGAAAGGTACAAAGCACACTTAGTAGCACAGGGATTTACACAAGAAGAAGGTGTTTATTATGGTGAGACTTTTTCTCCTGTGGCTAAGCTCTCTACAGTTCGTATTCTCATTGATGTTGCAGCTAAGAAGAATTGGTCACTAACTACTCTGGATATTTCCAATGCATTCCTCAATGGGGATCTAGAAGAAGAGATCTTTATGAAGCTGCCTCCTGGTTATTCTGATATACAGGGGACATCTTTTCCTCCCAATTCAGTTTGCAAACTTCATAAATCAATTTATGGTCTAAAACAGGCTTCAAGACAATGGTATTTGAAGCTTTCTTCTACTCTTCTGTCCATGGGTATCACAAAGTCTCATAGTGATCACACTCTCTTTGTGAAGTTTGTTGATGGGAAGTACTTAGCAGTGTTAGTTTACGTTGATGACATGCTCATTGCTAGCAGCAATGATGATGCAGTTCATGAGTTCACAACAGCTTTGCAATCTCATTTCAAGTTGCGTGTTATTGGACCTCTCAAATACTTTCTTGGATTGGAGGTTGCAAGGTCTATAGCAGGAATATTTGTTTGTCAATGTAAGTATACTCTGGAACTGTTGGATGAAACAGGTTTTTTGGGTTGTAAACCCTCTTCTATACCCCTTGATCCGACCATCAAACTCTCTAAGGATTCAGGTACTCTGTTGCCAAAGCCTAAAGTCTATAGAAAACTGATGGGGAAGCTCATGTATCTTGCTATAACCAGACCTGATATAGCATATGCTCTTACAAAGCTCTGTCAGTTTTCTGATGCTCCCAGAGATCTTCATCTTCAAGTTGTTCATAAGCTGTTAAGATATCTTAAAGGAACAGTTGGTCAAGGTGCTTTATGCTGCTGATGGTTCTCTAGATCTCAAAGGTTATGCAGACTCAGATTGGGCTTCGTATCCTGACACACGAAGATCTATTTCTGGTTATGCTATGTTTCTTGGTGATTCACTAGTTTTTTGGAAATCAAAGAAACAAAAGACTGTCTCTAGAAGTATTGTTGAGGCTGAGTTTAGAGCTATGGCTTTTGCTGCTTGTGAAATCATTTGGATACAGAGAATCATGGCTGATTTGCAAGTTGCTCTCTCTATACCTGCACACCTTTTCTGTGATAATATGGTTGCAATGCATATTGCAAATAACAGTGTGTTTCATGAACGCACTAAACACGTAGAGCTTGATTGTTATACAATCAGAGAGACGATAGATGCAGGTTTACTCAAGACAATGCATGTCGCACTCATCATCAGATTGCAGATGCTTTGACAAAGGCCTTATACCTTACACACTTTCATGATCTCATACGCAAGATGGGTGTTTCAGACATCTTCACACCTTCATCTTGACGGGGGCCGTTAACATTTGAGTTATAAACCAGTTTGGTACATATAATGTATTTCGGTTTAGTGTGGTTTAGGAACAATTGTATATATACAGATATTTGTACATAATTTACGTTTGAGTGAAATGAGAAAATATCTTTCATAACAAACTTTTCTCTCTCTCTTGTTCTTCATTTCCTCAACTTCTAATAGCTTCCGTTCAACAAACGAAGAACTTGCTCCAGCTCTGGTTCTCAACAGAACGACGACTCACTTAGCGAATCACTAAATCGATGTTAAAGAAAGTTAATGCTCAATTGAGTTTCTCCCTGCAAAACGGTCGACACCATACCAGCTTTAAGTGCCTAACCATTTTCTTGGTTGGATTTGAACTGGATCGGTTCTAATTAGGTTCTAATAATTGGTTTATAACTTCTCTTTTTGGTAATGGGCTACAAAATATAGGCTTCGTTTTAATTTGTATTTGGCTTATGCTTTGTAAACGTTTTAAGTTTTCATTTAATAGAATACTAATTAACAAAAAAAAAAGTTCAAATTTTATATTATAGGGTTTTTTTTTCGCCATTTATAGGTACCTATGCCGTATAGTGTTTCTGTTTAAGTTGACAATTAATTAGCGGCGACAAGTTTTTGTCCAAATTAAATGTTTGTTAAAAAACATCTGTTTGGTCAAATTGTCAAACAGACAACCAACCTTAATCTGTGCACTTATGTCATGAGTTACAATATATCTATTGTGTTTTTATCTTTTTTTTTTATATTAAAAGTTATGTAAATTGAAACAGGGAGTATAGAATTATTATGTACTTAATAGATAACGTAGTCGAAAACCTTAATCCCTGCATCAAATTATGATCGTAGTAAACAATAACAGGAAAAAATCATTACATTAAATTATGGTATTTAGTGGTTTTTGTCATTTATTAAAATTTTTCGCTAAACAGGTTTTATTGAGCATTACTTCCTCAGTTTCACAAAAAATAAAGTTTTATATCTTTTACACGTTTTAAGGAAATATTTAATGTATATCAATAAATATTTTGTTTTCTGTATAAAAATAATTACCAAAATCTTTTAACAAATGTTTTAATTAGAAAATTTAAAGTTTAACCATTTATTATCATTAACTATCCACATATGCATAGAAAATCTAGACAGTGTATCTGTTGTGAACAAATGTTTTCTCTAAAACATTCATCATTGTAAAACGGAGGAAGTACATATTTTACCTCACATTTATACGTCTTAGATTCTCAAGTATTGTCTTGGACCAAAACCGTTCCTGAACATTTATATATATATATGTGTGGAAACAAGAAACACACTTTTTTATAATCCAAGCATAAATTTCGGGCCTCAATCAATTCATACTAATTCTTTGGAAGGTTTAGTATGTAAATAAATTCTTTTTCCGAAATTTTAAATAGATCGAAAACAAAGGTCTATATCTTTTTGGGTGTCCATAAACAATGAAATAGGAAACACACTTCCTCACTTGGATAATGGCTATAGATATATTGCTGGATCTAAAATTAATAATGATTTAGGCCCATTTAACAAAAACGTAATTTAATTAAGCAAGGTTAAGGTTGAGCTCGGCATCGGATCCCTGGAAGCTTGTGGGCATAAGAAGAGCGTGCATGAAAGAATATTTAAAAAGCCTAACACGTAAAAGATGGGAGAAAAAAAAAAGAAACAAAAGAACTAAAGAAAGGAGAAAAAGAAAGAAAAAAAGTTTAGGGTTTTAGAAAAGTGTGGTTCAAGTTTCTAAAGTGAGGTGCCCACACTGTTGTAGGAATCCCAAGCAATTTAACATTTACAAATCATTTTTTAACATCTTTTATTCAGTGTTTGAGAAATAATCAACTTCTTTTCTTTCCACACGTGGGACAAGACTTTATCAAATTTCTAATTTATCTTCTTGCCTTTCATGGGAACAAACTATTTCTCACTGTTTTTTGATAACTATACTCACTGTTTCTGAATATAGTTAGATTAAATAAAAACGTTTTTTACTACTTTTTTCATTCCGATTGATAGATATATTTTTAACTAATTTTCTAACTAATTCATACATTAACTAAATTATATTAACCAATTTCTATTTTAAAATGGAGAAAATAATATTTAGATTTTAGTCAAAAATATTTCTATTGCAGCATTGCCATTATTTCATTTGGCAAACTTTGTACAATGAATGGGTTCAGAAAACTAAAAGACAAACTAATGATGATAAGGGAGCGGCCTAATACCCAAAATCAAGAGCATAAGCTCCTGCCGCAATAAAAAAAAGTGTATACTATAAAGTTCAATTTAATATTTTGGTCAAAAGATATCTAATATTGTTTTGAAAGTACCATCAGAAAAATCTTTTTGATTAACCTGTTTGCTTTAACACATTTATCCTAAGTATCATGTTAAACTGTTTACATATCGCCTACTTATGACTGGGAAATTGTATTCACTAAATCGTCGGTTTATAAGTTTAGATTTGAATTCGCTCAATTATCGACTTTGCATCCGACTTTAGTTAATTAACAATATTTCAAATGGAAAAAAACTATGTCCATATCATGCAGTACAACGCAAGTCTATATACATAAACATATATAATCACTTTAATTTGATATATATACTAGTTTAGGCTTTTAGTTTCAAGCTTATTTACGAGTATATGAAATTAATTCTGTTAAAATCAGTAAAAATTTTCACATACTTTTTTTGTCTGCCGTATACATTCTTAAACTCATTCATACACATGCAAGCAGAAAATTAAAATATTTACAATAAATTAAAATAAGACAGTAAGACCTTTGTCGGCTTGATGCTATACTTGCTTAAAATTAATGAAATTTCATCACATGGAAAAATAAGGCGAAAAATGATACTACTCCTACTCACTGCTAAATTTTAGTGAGTTGATTTGAATAATAGTTATTATTGTTTACAATTTTCTAATTTCAGTTGTGCAATGTGACAAAAAGCTAAAGTGGGAATACAATTGAAATGTCGACACGTGGTTGAAAGTAATTGGAGTAGAGGCCGCTCTACTTGGCATGATGAGATCATGTAAAGAAGATGAAAGTAGTAAAAAGAAACTATTATTTGCATCTCTCATTCTATTAATATACCAAATTTATAAATAAAAAAATTATAAATCGCTTTGGGAAATTGGGCCATTCCTCCAACAACAAAAGTTGCAAAACCAATGGATTCCCACTTAACTACATTTCTGTTATATAACTAATCATTTCAATATATATACATATATAATATATATATGGATTAAGCTTTTACTAGTTACATATTAAATATTTTTTACTCACTAATTTGGCCACCATCCTTACTGAACCACTTCGTAATCAAACCAATAGAATAGTAGAAAGTGTTTATTCTATATTTCATTCTTTTTTTTGTTAAAGACAATGGGAGTTCTTAAGAGATAAAAATAATGTGAGTAAATATTTGGTATAACAACAACAAAAATTTATATAACAATGTAAAGATCTATTTTCATAGAATAAATAAATATAACTATCACGAGATGATCGATTCAGCTCATGAATTCATCAATGGAGAAAGAGAGATTGAAGAAGAAGTCGTTAGAGAAAAGTGAGCTAAGAGAAAGAGTTTGTTGTAAATGATGATTATTTTCTCATTAACTCAAAAGAACAATGTACAATGTATCATACTATATATACATAACTTTGAGATTAATTAAGCTAACTAACTGATTAACAAACTATTAACAGAATGTTAACAGATCATTAACCAATTAATCAGTCTAATACACCCCCCTCAAGCCAAATCTGGAGCTGGAAGCTAAAGATATAGGCTTGATAATGACATCCTTGACAAGAGTGAATGAAACTGTGAAGAAGCAAGCGGCTTAGTCAAGATGTCTGCGTGTTGATTATGGGTGCTTACATGAAACGTCTTAAGGAAACCCTTCTTGAGCTGGTCTCGTACCTTGTGACAGTCAACTTCCACGTGCTTTGTGCGCTCATGGAAGATTGGATTAGAAGCAATGTGGAGAGCAGCCTTGTTATCACAATAAAGCTTGGCTGGGGCAGACATAGGAACATGAAGATCAGCAAGTATCTGAGATAACCAGAGGAGCTCACATGTTGCATCTGCCATGGCACGATACTCTGCCTCTGCACTGCTTCTACTCACCACTTTCTGCTTGACAGAACGCCAAGTAATCAGGGATGTTCCCAAATAGACACAATAACCTGAGACTGACTTCCTGGAGTCCAAGCAAGAAGCCCAGTCTGCATCTGCAAATGCATTTAAACAAAGCTCTGTCTGGGCAGAGTAGAAAAGCCCTTGTCCAGGGTTGGACTTCAAGTACCTGATGATTCTGAAAGCTGCATCTAGATGTACATCTGTTGGCCTTGAGAGAAATTGACTCAACTTATGAACAGCATAAGTGATGTCTGGCCGTGTATGTGTCAAATAAAGCAACTTTCCAATGAGTTCTCTATAAGGTTTTGCATCAGGAAGAAGAGTACCAGTCTCAATACTCAGGTTAACTGTAGGATCCATGGGGACAGTACAAGGCTTGAAAGCTAGTAAACCAGCATCTGCAATCAGATCTAATGCATACTTCCGTTGACTTATGCTAATTCCCTTTGCTGATCTAGCTATTTCCAAACCTAAGAAATATCTAGGTTGTCCCATGTCTTTGACTTTAAAAGCCTTATGCAGTGCCTGCTTAACTTTCTCTACTGCCTTATCATTGTTACTAGTGATGATTATATCATCAACATAAACTATCAGCCCAACAAAGACATCACCAACCAGTTTAACAAACAGAGTATGCTCAACTGGTGACTGANTTGTCCCATGTCTTTGACTTTAAAAGCCGTATGCAGTGCCTGCTTAACTTTCTCTACTGCCTTATCATTGTTACTAGTGATGATGATATCATCAACATAAGCTATCAGCCCAAGAAAGACATCACCAACCAGTTTAACAAACAGAGTATGCTCAACTGGTGACTGACTAAACCCTTCAGCAAATAAGACAGTAGAAAAGCAGTGATACCATTGGCGAGAAGCCTGCTTCAAGCCATACAAAGACTTATGCAAAAGACAGACTGGATTCTCAGGTAGAGTAGTACCTGGAGGAGGAGTATAACCCAGAGGAAGAGCCATATAAATTTCTTCATCCAGTGTTCCATGTAGAAATGCATTGGAAACATCCATCTGTGTTAAGCTCCATCCAAGTCTTGCTGCTAAGCCTAAAACCAACTTAACAGTACCAAGTTTAGCAACAAGAGAAAAGGTATCAAGATAATCTACCCCTTCTTGTTGTGTGTAGCTTTGAGCTACTAGTCTTGCCTTATGCCTGTCTATGGATCCATCTGGATTGTATTTGAGTTTAAAAACCCATTTACAGCCAATAACATTCTTGCCTTCAGGAAGAGAGACCACTGAGAAAGTGTTGTTCTTTTCCAGAGAAGACATTTCATCATTCATACCATTTGTCCAGTGAACAGACTTTATGGCTTGAGCAAAAGTTTTAGGTTCTGTTTCTGAGGTAATGGCTAAGATAAAATCTCGGAAAGAAGGAGAAAGATTGTCATAAGAAAGAAAATTTGAAATGGGATATGGGTTTAGAACTTTATTTTCTGGTGGGATAGGTGGTGTTTTATGTTTAGTGAGATAACAATGATACTCATATAGATATGCAGGTGCTTTTGACTGCCGTTTAGGTCTCTCATTGTTAACAGGAATAGCACTAGTCTGATTCATGTCAGTATTTTGTGTGGGAGATGTGGTGTTAGAAAATGCAGATGATGTTGGTGATGAGGATGTATGAGGAAATGACTGAGACATAGGACTAGATGCTGAAGCAACATTAGACAAATGTGATGCATGATCAGGCAATGTATCATGTTGAAAAACTACATTAGTATTCAGAACCTCATCAGAATCAAGATTATGAGTGTATGAATGAGGCAAAACTGTAACAGGAAACATATCATTGGAAGACAACTGTTTATCTTTAAACGGGAAAACATTTTCATAGAAAATCACATTCCTAGAAACAATAATCTCGTTAGTGTCTAAGTCTAAAACCTTATATCCTTTGTAACCAGAAGGGTATCCTAGGAAAACAGNGTAGTACCTGGAGGAGGAGTATAACCCAGAGGAAGAGCCATATAAATTTCTTCATCCAGTGTTCCATGCAGAAATGCATTGGAAACATCCATCTGTGTTAAGCTCCATCCAAGTCTTGCTGCTAAGCCTAAAACAAACTTAACAGTACCAAGTTTAGCAACAGGAGAAAAGGTATCAAGATAATCTACCCCTTCTTGTTGTGTGTAGCCTTGAGCTACTAGTCTTGCCTTATGCTTGTCTATGGATCCATCTGGATTGTATTTGAGTTTAAAAACCCATTTACAACCAATAACATTCTTGCCTTCAGGAAGAGAGACCACTGAGAAGGTGTTGTTCTTTTCCAGGGAAAACATTTCATCATTCATACCATTTGTCCAGTGAACAGACTTTATGGCTTGAGCAAAAGTCTTAGGTTCTGTTTCTAAGGTAATGGCTAAGATAAAATCTCGGAAAGAAGGGGAAAGATTATCATAAGAAAGAAACTCTGAAATGGGATATGGGTTTAGAACTTTATTTTCTGGTGAAATAGGTGGTGTTTAATGATTAGTGAGATAACAATGATACTCAGAGAGATATGCAGGTGCTTTTGACTGCCGTTTAGGTCTCTCATTGTTAACAGGAATAGCACTAGTCTCATTCATGTCAGTATTTTGTGTGGGAGATGTGGTGTTAGAGAATGCAGATGATGTTGGTGATGATGATGTATGAGGAAATGACTGAGACATAGGACTAGATGCTGAGGCAACATTAGACAAATGTGATGCATGATCAGGCAATGTATCATGTTGAAAAACTACATCAGTATTCAGAACCTCATCAGAATCAAGATTATGAATGAGGCAAGACTGTAACAGGAAACATATCATTGGAAGACAACTGTTTATCTTTAAAAGGGAAAACATTTTCATAGAAAATCACATTCCTAGAAACAATAATCTCGTTAGTGTCGAAGTCTAAAACCTTATATCCTTTGTAACCAGAAGGGTATCCTAGGAAAACAGCAGGTTTGGCTCTAGGAGAAAATTTGTTTCTATGCTTTGGAAGCGTAGAAACATAGCATAAGCAGCCAAAAACCTTTAGATGATTATAATCTGGTTCTTTATCAAGAAGCTTTTCATAAGGTGACTTATTTTCTAACAAAGGAGATGTAATCCTATTTATCAAATAGACAGCAGTTTGAACACAGTCCCCCCAGTATTGAATAGGAACATTAGATTGGAAAAACAGAGCTCGAGCTACATTAAGCAAGTGTTGATGTTTCCTTTCAACTACAGAGTTCTGCTGAGGGGTATCTACACAAGAATAATAATGAAACATACCTTTTTCTCTAATGAGTTCTTTGAACTCCAACTCATGAGCATTATCAGAACGAATTGCTTTGACAGTAGTAGCATATTGAGTTTCTATCAGTTTTAAGAAAGCAGGAAAAATAGTTTGAACAGAACTTTTGGTTTTCAAAAGGTAAATCCAAGTTACTCTTGTAGAATCATCTACTAATGTCAAAAAATACCGATAACCTTCTATGGTTTCATGAGAAAAAGGACCCCATATATCAAGATGAACTAAATCAAAGGCTTTATTAGCTAAATTGTTATGAGAAACAAAAGGTAATCGTTTCTGCTTAGCTAAAGGGCAAACAGAACAATGAGAAACAGACTTATTA